>CM002487.1:6144033-6155801 GCA_000325765.3 Leersia perrieri | reverse complement strand
ATATATATTCTGCGATAGACAGCTCGTTTAGATCAACAAGTTTAGGTTAAAAACAACCTAAAGACAGTTCTACGCATGTGTTCTAAAGAATACATCGCCGTTTTCCACAAGTTTGTATTAGTAATATGGGGTAATCATACGTGTGTATTAACAAAAATTGGGTTCCAAAATTACGCTAGTACGATGATTATTCACCTAATTTATGAAATATCGAAAATGCATTACTGATTTGAAATCACTGCAAAATTATAAACGGGTAGCAATAATATAAAAGTTATGGTTTTGTGATCATACAGCGAAGTTCGCTAATGCGTTGGGGGCTTGGGGCGTATTGAATGAAGTATATAGGGTATGTGCAGTTCTTCCTTAATGTTTGACAGCTTGCATTAAACCATTAACTAAGTATTTAATTTAGTTCATCAATAAAACAGAATTAATTACAGATTTGGAGCTTCGAGGAATCATTACCCAATGGAAAGGTCGGGCTTTCGAAGTCTTCTAGATATATATATGCCTAAGCCCTCCTTCTATAATAGAGATAGTTTGCTATCTTTAAGTACTTTAAAAAAACAAATCTCTTAATTAATAGAATGTATGCAAGAGACTATCTCATCCTTATTGATATTAGAATGTGTGCAAGAGACCATCTCTTAATTAAGACATAGCTTTTATCTCTTCTCCGTTAAAATATTGTATAAGATAGCTTATAGATACTCATTAGTGAAGGCATAAGCGCATATTTTCCTTACTAACTTCAACACTTAAACAGAACCACACCAAGTAGATAAGGTCTCTGGATTATTAATTTTAATATTCTAAAGCAATTTTAATTTCCACTAAATCGCCGAGTAGACAAGTGGACATGTCAATTGTCTAAATCTCAATATTATTGCTTTTACTAGTAGCTTCTAGAGTACTCGTACTGAAATTTACATGGTAGCGAATTAAAATGCTGGTGAGCAGTGGTAAGGCTACGTGTAACTTCTAGGGGGATATCCGTCATGTTCTGGCAAAATAGTCTGAAAAGATTGATATTTATGTTGCAAAACTAGAAATACATGAAGAATTTCAAAGTTGCAACCCCACAGGGGGTTAGGCGCGTGCTGGCTCAGCCACTGCGCTGTGTGTACTGTTGCGCGGTTGGATAAGTCATAACTAAATAAGAGTTTAATTACTTACAGTGTTTCAGCTATTTGTTATTTTCTCACCTACACTGTTCATTAGAAACGTGTTATTTACAAAGCAATCGATCTAGAAATCGGTTTGAACATTATAGCTAAATCGCCATCGATCACATGCAGTAACCAGAAACCTATCTCATGATAATGAAGTACGTGATCTCTTTCTTTGTCTTTGTCCACAAGCCTTCAGTTCGCTAGGTGGAGATATTATAGATTAGGGAGAAAAAAGACAGGGATGACTCTTGCGATCGCAAGAACCTGACGCCGACGCCGCTGTCAGCATGCAGAAGATATTCTTTTCTGGAACACAAGGAAAAGGCAGTGCTAGCTTTATTTGCCTTTTATTGTGATCTCAGCAGAAGATCTGTCAATCTAGCTACTAGTATTACTACGAGTATACTACTTCGAGTACCACTATCTTGAAGCTGGGAGGATAAGAAAGCGATGTTCGTACATGAAGACATGCTATTTTCATCTCCTGCCAAACCATGAAAATTTCCTGGAAAGCCTCCACGTCGAGCAGAAATATATAAAGGCAAGAAAGGAATTGTGGCGAGACAGTGACAATGAAAAGGAGAGATGTTATGGTAGATGTTAGTCAGTTTTTTTTTTTTTTGGTAGTGGTGAATGCAAGGCACAAGATATATAACTACTACCGGGTGTGCTTCATTGAACAAAATACTCTGAACAACAACAGCGATATGATTGCTACTAGAAGAAGACAATTGACAGCCAGCAGCTGCTAATTCTCTTTCCACAGAGATTTCATATCTAGACTTCCTCTTCGTTTATCATACCTCTATGATATATACGTTAATAAATGGATTTTCTATGTATTACACAAATCAGAGACACACTCTTGCAAAATTGCCTTTTTGATTTGCTTTATTACTCACGCTCAACCTCGCTCCTATTTCTATAGACACAGGTAAACCACGATAAGTGGTTACGTTTTAGGGTCTATTCGGATCATAGAATAGGAAAAATATAGGAATATGAAAGTACAGAAGATTGGAAATAGAGTAATATAGATGATTTGAACATTCGGATTACGGGAAAGAAAAAAAATAATGCATTTTACAAGGGCTATTAGTATTAACAAGCGGATGGACGAACTAGGTCGATGTAAATTTGAATATTTATCTTTTATATAAGAGGAAGAAAAACATTATTTTTTAGCGAGCTTGTTCATAGACGATGCCTCAAATAATAATTTCCAAAATTTCTCTTTTCGGCTTGATGTACTATGTTATTGAAATATTATGCTGTAGACTCATTGTTGTATGGCTTACAATATAAAATATCACTGTAGTGTTAGCATGGGCATGTGACTAGTGTTTATAATAGGTAAAGATAAGGTCCGTGGACTCAAGTAAATTAAGTTTTAGTTGGGCTAGTGTTTATTTAGTATAAAGGATACCGTTACTATTGGTAATTGGCACAGCTATATATTAACTATACAAATTAAGCAAATATTTATTACCCATTAGGCAATTTTAATAATAAGCAAAGCTCTGTGCTTTTATGGATTAAAATCTAGATTTGAGATATTACACAGACTCTTAAGTCAGATATATATTGTACTTTAAAAAGGATAGTCAAAAGTGTGCACTATGCAGTGAAGCATGTTAAACTAATATAAAATATTAATTTATAGAGTAACAAAACAAATAAATTGAGCACCTACAATTATTACAATAGAAAAGTTACATCTACGATATGATTTTAATTAAGAATTCACTTGCTCGCAGTCTGAAGACATATTACCTGGACATCCAAAAATTGTTGTGCTATGGCAATTTTCATAGCTAGCGACTGCAGCCCGCTCAATCTCTGCCAATCTATGAAAGGAAAATGTACTGGAGCAGGCAAGGATCCGTCGCTGGTGAAGTCTCGCCCTCGCATGCCACGTTTCAATCTGTTATCTTTTGTTGTGAAGTTAGGGTTGGTAACAGATCAGGATATGATACGTACTGTGGCCGGATGGGCTTGAAAATTGGCCCAACAATCTACCACTCAAACGCAGATTAGACACTCCCTGAAATAAATGGACGGTTAGATCTTTTTAATTAACGTGAGAGTCAGCAGGAAATGTTCAATTGATATAGGTATAGAGAGATAGATAGCCACAAATCCTGTTTTAATTAAAGAAACCAGCTCCCCAATTCTTATCCAAACTCACTGCCGCCCTCCAGTCGCGGGCTTCCCCTCCGCCCTTGGCCGCCCATTGCCGGCCTCCTCTCTGCGCACCGGCCTCCCCACCATCCCCGGCCGCTCGTCGCTGGCCTCCTTTCCGCACGCCTGCCGTGGGCCTCCTCTCTGCGTACTGACCGGTGCTCTTGATCCCATCGGTGTCACCCCTACATGTGTCGGAGTTGGCGTCACCCTCTGCACACCGCCGCCGGCCCCAGGCACGTCAACGTCGCTCTCCATGCGCTGGCCTCGACCCTGTCGTCGTCGATCTCCGGTCGCCATCTCCTCACGCCGGCCGTCGGCCATCGGCCTCGACCTTGTCGTCGTGGATCTCCAGCCGCTGTCGTACGGTGAGCTTTGTTTTCTTCTTGCTTTGCTTTGATTCTGGATTTTACCCTTTGGTTCATTACCAGTGCTAGAGCTTGTGTTTGCCTCGGTCTTCCGCAAAGGAAATGAAATAATGAGGTCGCGGTGGATGCAAATTTCCCATGGTTTTCCTGTGAAATCAGCACCGAAGTAATTTTTTTGAGTTTTCATGTAACCGATTTGCAACATCCGAATGGCAGGATAGGAAAAAATCCTATTGAATAGTATTTCCTCCAAAATTCCTCTAAAAATACTTTGATCTGAACAGGCCCTTAGGGAAGACAGTATGGTATAGTCACTAGTACTACTGATCCGGATGCAAGCTTATGGATGATAGTATATGATCCACACCATGACATATGGGTCAGGATGGCATATCTTCAATTTTGCAAAATTGGAGTGGCATGGTTCCAATTTTTTCTAAATTAAATGTGTCAATTTTTTACTTAGTTCATATTAGGTAAAAATGTATTGATGGCGCCTTTTCTGAACACAGAATTTTGGACAAAGCTGTTGGCTTTGCAGTTGGTTCCACTAGGCCAAAAAACGTTATTACAAAAAGTGATATTTGTGGGTGGGTTAGGGAATCGTCTGATCGGAATTGCCTGCAGAAATCCTCCATTTTTCTAGGCGGACCGACACCCACTCATAAATATAGTTTTTCTCGGCGGTAGTTTTTCCAAGCGGGGCGAGGACCACCCAAAAATCATCTTTCCAGGCGGCCCCATTTAGTGGTCCACCTAGAAGAATGAAAAAGAAAAATTAAAAAAGGCTGCCACCGGCCCCGCCCTCACCGCCATTGCACCCGCCGCACTGTCGCGTCCCCTGCATCGCCACCGTGTAGTCGTCGTGGCGAGCCCGCCCCTAGCCAGGCCATGCGCCGCCACTGCTGCTCGTTGCCCCGTCGTTATCGTCGAGGCCGCCAACGGCAGACCTGGCCGCCTCTGGGCCTGATCTTCCACCCCGAGCCACTTCTGTCGTCGCTCGCCGCCGCACGCCCGCAGCTGTCGCCTCTCGCCGCCGCACGCCCGCAGCTGTCACCTCTTGCCGCCGCGCGCCCGCTGCTGGGCCACCGTCATCGCCGGAGGGAGCCGAGAGAGTGAGCAGAGAGAGAGGGAGAGGAGTTAGAGAGATGGGGTGCACGGAGAGAGAGCAGTTATAGCTTCCTTTTCATTTTTGTCCTTCTTGCCTTCCCTCCCTTTCTTTTCAATTTTTTTTTAATTTTTTCCACGTGGGCTACTACGTTGCCCGCCCTCAAAAATAGGATTTTTGTGGGTGGACCACCTAACGCTCCACCCCAAAAAATGGAGGTATTTTTCCCGACGGGGCACATAGTGGTCCGCCGCAAAAATTATTTTTCTGGGTGGGTGAAGATGGCACCAGCCCATACATCATTTTTGCAGGAGGCTCTATTGTTGTGCTGCCGAAAAAATGATGTGACGCCGTTGTTGGTATTTCTTAACGTCATCCCTGAAAATATAATTCCCAGTGATGGTGACTCGAAATATCAATGGCAATTTATGGTTTAAAGAAATACACCGGAAACGCATAGATATACCATTATAACATTTAATCAAAAGTATTCTCAGGGATCATATTTAATCTCAAGGGAAGATTTGTAAGAATGAAACTATACCGATAACTTATTTGTATTTGTACATGTTACAGTCTATACAATGCAATGTAGCTAAGTGATGAGAACATGACCGGATCAGATATGAACACGACTACAATATTCTTAAATAAACCAAAGATGCATTCTATTTATATTAGATATACATTCTATATATTTGAATAAGTGATGCTGCACTATAATTTGCTATTGTTTACATTTGCAGAAGTGCTTGCATGGATAAAAGAGATGGTACTAGGCTCAAGTGAATTTTGGATGATCAAAGAGGTTAATTGGAGACCAATACATGACTTTTTCAAGACTTCTCCAACTCCACCACGTCGTATTTGGGCCAAGAGTCCAGCCCAACTCAAGTCATGTTCGCTGGTTTGGTTCCTCCTGACAGCACCAACTTGAAACGGACTTTCCCGTTGATCCAGAAGGCTTCTGGAGGCCCATGAGTACTTATTGGAAAGCTTATGGAGTCTACTTTCATATGGCTTTGGTTTCACGTCAAAATTCGTCCTGAGTCAATAGGAATCTTCGAAACAAGTCACGCACCTTATCTAGTCCGAATCTTATTTGGGTCTTGGGCCTTTTAATTGTGTCATGGGCTTAGCCCAAGAGGGTGTGCACCCTAGGGAAACCCTAGGACGTCCCTAACTTATATATATTCAGTAGCCACCACCGTTTAGGGTGGGTTTTGCTTAGATTATTTCTGTCAAGAACAGTTTCGCCGCTTGATCGGTTTGTAAGACCCCAATTCGTGAGTTTAATCATTCATCTGCATTTTTGGTTGTTTTCTTTCTCGTTCTTGTTTGTGTTCTTCGAATAACAAATAGGGATTAGCCTTCTCGGCGAGGCCATCTGTGTTCCGGCACGGGTGGTAACCAGAGGAGACGTGGTGCTGCGATTGTAGGGCTCAAGAAGCCGGATCGACGTGTGTTGCGACTCCACCCAAATCGATTGCTTATCAGAACCTTTCGGAAGATCGGGAACCCTAGTCCACATCACTAATCCTAAGCATAGCTATACCCTCCTGATGCATCACAAGATTACCCCCGAGTTGCCGAGTTTCTTACGACAATCTTTCATAGTCATCCAACCGAAGTGGGATACGGAGGTATATCCAACACTAGAAAATTCTATGTAGGAATACATACTGTGGGGGACTCCCATACTGAGCTGTCACTTTCAGCGGCCTACAAATCGCCTCACTACGTCAGGACAGGGATATAGTAACACATTTTGTGTTACTGTATCTCAAAATATGTGTTACAAAGGTCTATAGGAACACATTATCAAACTATTACTATAGAATTTCATTATGTCAGAAAGTGTTACAAATTTGTGTTACAAAATGTGGGTTCTGGTGTAGTGCCTAGAGTACATACTCCCAAATAATGATAAGTTGTAACCTAAGCCCCATGCTTAAATTATCACTTATTACTCTATAGCATTGCAACTGAAGTAGAGCAACTAAGGTAAAGTTTGGTTCACATGGACTTATTTTTAGTCCCTGTCACATCGGATGTTTGGACGCTAATTTGGAGTATTAAAAATAGACTAATTACAAAACCCATCTCATAATCTTGGACTAATTCACAAGACGAATCTATTGAACCTAATTAATCCATGATTAGCCTATGTGATGCTATAGTAAATATTTGCTAATTATGGATTAATTAGGCTTAAAAAATTCGTCTCAAGAATTAGCTCTCATTTATGTAATTAGTTTTGTTATTAGTCTATGTTTAATACCCCAAATTAACTTACAAACATCCGATGTGACAGGGACTAAAACTTTTAGTCCCTATCCAAACAAGTCCTTAAGTCCCAAACCCATATCTCTTGGCTTAGCCTAAGCAGACTATAGAACCAGTAGTTAGGCATTATACCAGCATCAATGCAAATCTTGAAAGATTTAGCTATGCAACTTATACTAATCATGCATAAACTAAGTGTGGCATTCATATTCTATGATTGGAATATAACACCAACTTATATAAAGAAGAATATTATATTGAATATTAAGTCTTAAAAAAAAGAAAAGCTATTAGACTTGAAACTATACTAACTCTATTCCACTAGTACTATACTAATATTAACTTTATAGAGTAGCAGCCTTGCTTGAGTATGTGTTGAAGAAGTGAGTGTGCCCCCTCCTTTTATAACCTACTAATGACGGTTGCTTGCTTTGGAATTGATAGGTATACCCTCCACAACCGCCATCACGGGGCCATCAGGGTCATACACGTGGAAGGACGAGGTGAGGCAGCGCCAGAGTGGTTCGGCTGAACCAGGCAGCCCGCCCACCGACCTCTCCTTCATCTAGTTCTCTGACAGGTGGGCCCTTATGCTGGTTTGAGGTGCAATGTCGGTTTCCTTGGCCGTTATCCCTGTCAAGTGGGCCCTTATCTCTAAGGTTGCTTGGAAGTGAGGTTTCCTCCAATTATCTTCTCTATTTTGATTTATTTTCCCGACAAGCAAATATTTGCAAGCATAAGTAGAAATAGATTATTCTAAAATAAATATGCATTGTAAGTATAGCTAGTTCTCCTTCATTTTAGTTATATTAATGGTCGAAATTAGTCGATAACGACTGTCAACAGCCTCCTGGAAAAACGATTTTTGACCTAGTGTTCGATTCAGGTCAATACCGAAAAATCCACGAATGATACAAATTTCTTACATGGACAATCAAAAAGAAATGTTTTCTTTGCTGGTAAAGGTCAATGTATTTAAAATATTGTCCCCAAAATAGAGGGACAAACCTTTGCAATAGTATGTTAGTATTAACCGAAGAACAGATGGAATTTTTAATAATAGCCTATTTCATTGAACATGATTTTTCATACAATCTATGGCAGGGATAATTTTATCCAATTAACTGTGAGGATGTGTATATTGCGCTAGTCCAGGAATCAACCTAGCACATACACGAATTCAAAAGATAATACCACAACCACATGACATATAGATTAATAATATGGAACAAATGTGGTATTAACTTGTGGTCTTACGACCCAGATTACATTTATTAAAGGCATGCACACTAGTAGTGAATAAAGTAGCGGAAAGAAAGACGCAAGGTGACACCATCAACAGCCATAGACAGTCGCCTGGGACACACGGGCCTAGTCCTTGTTAGCGGCAACAAACTCGTCAGGAACGATGGATTGACCTCCTCTACAATTGATGAAGTAGCAATAGGGTTGAGTATATAAAGAACTCAGCAAGTGTACAGGAATAATGGAATATAGCATACAAAGTTAACAAAGAAGGCTAGGGTTTATTTGCATAAATGCATTTGCAGTTGAAATACAAGAAATAGATTAAAACAAAATTTAAACAACAATTGCAATGACGATAGTTCAAACCAACCAACCAACATGAAAAGGTCACGTCCACACAGGACCACAAACTAATTTATTGTTTAACCTACACATAGCTTTTTCTGAAAAAAAAAACTTTCACAAAACTACCCCTCGTGTGAAATCACCGAGCATGTCCATGACTGAGGACACGGCTATTCGAATAGATTCAACACTCTATAGATATTATACAACTTTACCCACACGATATCCTTCCATGTGGCCAAACACCGAAGAGGAACAAAACTTCCCTCGATGGTCCTACTCTCACCACACAGGTAATAAGGTCCCATGGTACAATCTAAAAAACTTATCATCTAATCACCTGGGCCACCCGCCAGTGCAAGAACTCTGTGGTGTAGTAAGCTAAGCCCTTCCAATGAGGTCATGTGGTTGCAGATGAGGCTCCGATCAATGGCGCATGAAGTTAGGTCCTTAATTGACCCGGGTGACTTGCGTAAACTAAGGACCTCATAGCATACAACTTAAGAACACACAACTTAATAGACCGCATAGGTGAATGGTAAGCACTAACACAGATGGCTTACCTCCTAGGTTCAAACAAATCCACCATTGTCATAGTCTAAAAAATTTTCACTGGTTGGTTACTACACGTTGCAACACATGCCACCAAAAGATAGCACACAACCACAAAATTTATATAAAAATAGTTATATGTATTTCATTAGTCGATATTATATTTTGGATGTAAAACTGATGTAAGCAGGGCTAAGAAAATCTACTCTACCCTAAGCAGATACACTGCGAGCAACTCAAAGTAGGACTAAGGTGACATGGGGTAACTGAAATTCAACATAAATCAAGGATTGGATAATATTTATCAAGTAGGTTACAACTACCAGAATGAATAATTTATAAAACAAAAAATGCATGTAATTTAAATACAAAATAGATTCACAAAGCAGGTGCAATATGCTAAAGGGTGCATTTGCCTTCACCCGCTGGGTCTTCAAGCCAAACATCACTTCTAAAGACGGCTCCTTCACCGGCGACGTCTACACGAGTGCTGAAAAGAAAACAAACAAACCATAAGAAAAGGCTAATACACCGTATCAAATGGAACAAAACATTAAAGCAGAAGGTGAAGAAGAATGGATCTAATCGGAGTTCACATGAGTAAGATATTCGAAGGTTTGAAGGGGACGGAAAATCCGAGGGAAAAAGATAGAATATTGCTCAGAATATTCTTTGGATTTTTATTTTCAGTAGAAATTATTTTTTAGGGGAAAATATATGAGACCCAATGTCATTGAGTAGGTTCATGTGGACTCGGTTCATGGACCGAGGGAAGGAGGGAGGTGGTGGACTGGATTTTGGGGGACACACGTCATTGGCTCATGTAGCTTGGCTCGACGCCAGCGGCGCGCATCGGAATGACGCGGTGCTGCGGGTGAGGGCAGGACAGCAGAGACAGGGGCCAGCAGCTCGACGAACGGCTCGGCGAAGGTGGCGCTGCGTCGCGGCGAACGGCGGACGACGGCCAGTGGCTCGGCGAATGGCTCTAGCATGCGGCGGCGACGAAAGATGTGGCCGGAGCAGCATGGAGGTGCAGGACGACTGGTGAGGCGGAGGTCGGCGACGGCGATCGGCAGTGGTGGTGGAAGGCGGCGCTCGGCGCTGCGTGCAGAGAAGCGGCATCTGCGGAAGAAAACGACGGCAGCTCTGTGTGGTGGTTTTGGTTCGGGAAATGGTGGAGAAGGTGGAAGAAAGGGGATTTATAGGTGGAAGAACAGGTGATTGATGAAATTGGATGGGGTATGACAAAATGCTTGATTTGGCATTGAATTTGAGTAAATGGGGGAGGAAACGTGGGGACAAAATGCCGCCGGCGGCAATGGCGGAGGCGCGATCACAAGAGCGTGTGCGGTGCACGGAGTCGCGGGCGGCGGTGGCAGGCGCGTGTGTCCTGGCAGTGGACTGGGCTGGGCTGGGCCGAGGCGGCCGAGGGGAGGTGGCGGTTTGGCCTCGGTCTCTGGGCCGGCAGACAAGGATTGGGGCGGAGAAGGGGCTGGCCAGCCATGGCTGCCTGTCTCGAGGAAGAAGAAAGGCTGAAGTGAGAAGAAAATAAAGAAGGAAGGGGTAAAGTAGAAAATGGCCAAATGGAAAAAGAAGAGAGGGAAAAAGAGAGAAGGGCATGAATCTTTCTGGAAAATTACAAATTAATTTGCAATATTAGGAACTTGGAGAGTATTTAGAATTGAAGGAAAATAATTTGAATTTATGAACATTTGTAATATTTGTGGATTTTGGAATTTGAGGTGTTTTTGGATTTAGGAATTTGGAGGAGGTTCAGATGCAGACATATTTTCTTTCGAAAGGAACATTGTAGATTTTGTAATATTTGTGGATTTTGGAATTTGAGGTGTTTTTGGATTTAGGAATTTGGAGGAGGTTCAGATGTAGACTTATTTTCTTTTGAAAGGAACATTGTAGAACATTGTAGACATATTTTTAGTATTATGGAATTTCAACGAAAGGGACGATTGAGCTCAATTCCGAAAAGATAAATTAAAATCCAAATAACTCCAAATTTAACGAGCAACAAAATAGAAGGCGACATAATTAATTTATTTAGTTAGTACTTGGTTGTGCCAAATAAAGACTCTGATGTATATGTGAATTAAGGACACAAATATCCAGTAGTCAGTACTGGTTGCTGTCCAGGTTGCGATGTTTTTTGTGGATAAAATGCGGTGTAGCTCTTTAGGGCCTTTGCAATCAGAGACATGAGCAGCTTGTGTCTGTAGAGGCCACATCGGCTGGAGCAAAACAGTTAGGATACTCTCTGTCCAAGCCACACAATATGGAGCCCACAATTTTTTTTTTGCATTTCAGCCCTTGTCAGTGGCTATTTTGTAATATAGTCCTTATATTTCTGTTAATTTATACATGTGTCCAAAATTTACAACAAACATCCCAGAAATCAGGAATAAAATATATAATGTGCCCCTCTCCTCAACCATTCCAATCCCCAACTTTTTCACCCCACCGGCGCAGGCGAGCGGCCACCGCCCGACGCCG
>CM002487.1:6089974-6136179 GCA_000325765.3 Leersia perrieri | reverse complement strand
CGCCGCCGCTCGCCCCCTGTCGTCGCCGCCGCCGCCGCTCACCCGTAGCTCGCCGACGCCGAGGCGAGCTGTTCGTCGTCGCCAGCCACTCGGGAGGGCAGTGAGGGGAGAGAGAGTGGCCGTGGGGAGGGATTTTGGGGCAGACGGGAGGGGAGTGGGGAGGGAAAAGGCGTAGGCAGGAGAGGACGGGGAGAGCCGGTTTTGCGGGTAGGGTACCTGTTCGCCCACCTGCAAATTTATATTTTTAGGTGACGGACCACTAAATGATCCACCCGCATTCCCACAATTACAATTGGAAGAGCCTGGAATGACCAATTTTGGCCTAGTGTGGACACCGGTATGTAGGCGTGTCCCTCACCGGCTGCGCTAGGATCCAGCCATCCTCGAAGCTTACCAGCTCTGCCGGCCCTAGAGCTTGCCTAACTGCACTGCGCAGATCTGCACTGGCCGCCAACACCGGTTTCGCCTCACTAGTTCTATCGAGGTGGGCAAGAGAGTGATGATGATGGCCTTGATCACTATATATGGATCTGGTGCCTAGAAGAGCTTGCACGACCATTCAGATTGTGCAACTAGGAGAGCTCGGACGTGCCACCAGGGAAGGTGGAGATGGAGCTCGTCGTGTCGCCGAGTTAATTTGTTGCTCCAACCATGGCCTCATTGACATGAGATGTGGTGTGAGGTGAGGGAGAAGGTAAAGACGACTCCGCGATGGCTATGCAGCAACGGTAGCAACAACTCATTGTCATTGGAGCTCGGTCGCTGCCGATGACGATGGACTCCTTCCCTCCCACTGGATGTCCAACGTTACCCCCCTTCCTTTGTGACAGTCACTTGTCTCGCTGTCACGATAGATGAGAGAAACAGAGATTGCGGAAGGGGATTAGGCCTAGGGGAATTGAAATATTGCTGGTTATTTCTCTTTCCCAACTAGAAATAATATTTTAATAGATACAGTGTCTACCAACAAATATCCAACTTTTGAGAATGCCTATCCTAAAAGGTTTACTTTTGTGGTATCAAACTGTTAAAATCAGATACGAGGTGTCATGTGGTAAAATTTGCCTTAGCTATGTCCATTCAAACTTCAGTTACATAGATATGACATTACATTGTTAACCATGATTAATTCTCATGAAAATACTTTGATTTTGTTGATTTTCTCTATGTGTATAGTAATGTAGAATTCATTTTGAAATGTGGATATCTATTCCATTTGATCAGGGTAGGAATTAAACTGCCAACAGTTGAAGTGCGGTACGAAAACCTTGATGTGGAAGCAGAGTCATATGTTGGCAGCAGGGGCCTCCCCACCATTTTCAATACCTATGCCAACATATTTGAGGTATCATCCTTTAGATTATGACTTATGTGAGGTATCATTATGTAACTGAGAAAATTACCATGCTATAGAAAAATTATGTCCACCTATCTGTTATAGGACAAAATTGTATCATTTTAAAATAAAACAAAGGCTCTATGCCAAATAAGTTTATATTGTTTATTCCAAACATAGAAAACATATACATCTGTTTGTATGGACTGAATTATAATGATTTGAGTGAAAACAAGTAAACAACAACTTCATGCCAGTTAAATTTCATAATTAGTCATCTTATATATTAATTCCATCTCAATAATTATTTCCACAATATCTGAATTGAGATTCTGATGACCAAGTATGTTTTATATGGATATGTAATTGCTAATCTTCGAAAATATCATCTTGCTCTGTATATAAGAATATATATGTTTCTACGTATATATTCACTTGAACTATTAATAATACTAAAATGGAAAATGTTCATCATAGTCACTTGAACTATTTCTTTGGTCTATTTTTTTACACATTTTACCTCGAAACTATTTAAAATGGTTCAAAATAATCCATAATAACATTTATCTTTTTTTTGCTTTATATAACTTATATTTTAGAGTAAATTTCGTAAAAATACAATTATTTTACACAATCTATAACAAAATTACAGATTTAATAACTTGTTTCACAAAATTACAGATTTAGTGTCTTTGTGTATCACAAAACTATGGTTTTAAGAGTTGGTTTCACAAAACTATAGATTTGGTGTCTCTATTATCATAAAACTATAAGTTTAATATCTTAATTATCACAAAACTGTTGGTTTTAGTAACACATTATCACAAAACTACATGTTTTAGCATTGCTTAAACCTGTAGTTTTGTAATAATGAAAACACTAAATTTGTAATTTTGTGATAATGGAAACACTAAATTTGTAGTTTTGTGAAGCAAGTTCTTAAATATATAGTTTTGTGATACAAGAAGACAACAAATCTATAGTTTTGTGAGACAAGTTCTTAAATGTGTAGTTTTGTGATAGATGATGCAAAATAGCTTTAGTTTTGTGAAATTCACTCTATATTTTAAGACGCAATTTTCTAGAGCCATACATGATATCATTATCAAAGTTCAAAATATTTTAAAATATTTCAAGATTGTTTGTTTTAACTTTAAAATGTTGATATTTAAATCAGTTATTGGTGCTTCTAACCTATGTCAACATAAATGTTAATATATCTATTATCATTGTGCTCAATTTTAATGTAACATATGACTAATGTAGGGAGAAATGAAAGAGATACATGAATTTAGGGAGTATAGTGAATTGTGCTATTTAGTTTGAGGGCGTAAAATGAGAAAACAAGTTTATGGCATCACGTGCTCTGGTTTTATAGTTTGAGGGACTAAAATAAACTTCTTTCTTCACAAAAATGAGAATGTTTACATTTTAGAACAATTAGTTGTGAAAAAAGGTAAATAAATTTACCATCAAGATTTCAAGAAACTCAAATTTTGATCTGTACATAAAATATTTTATATATTTGAAATGTAACCTGAACAAAGAGAAAAGGATTTTTATTCCATCTAAACATATCCAGAAAACTATGTGGCACATCAAGAATGCCTCATCACTTTTGGGAAAAATAAGCAATCTTCTTCAGCTGGTTTTAACAGAAGGAATTTGTAGAGTGGATTGATTTTATTTTCCAGATCACAGTAGGTTTACCGCGGCCATTCTATTATCTAGAATACTACATTATAGGATCTGTTATTCTAGTGTATTCCATGTGTACTGACATGGTGATAATCATCTGAAAACAGGGCCTGGCAAATGCTCTTCACATAACACCCAAAAAGAAGCAGAAAATATCAATTCTTCACAACGTGAGTGGGATCGTCAAGCCTCACAGGTAAATCTTAGTAATTGTCTATTTCCAAATCGTTACCGTTATATGTGTATATGTATATATAACCTGATCCCAATTGTTTTCAGAATGACCTTGCTTTTAGGTCCTCCTGGCTCAGGGAAAACATCACTTCTAATGACCTTGGCTGGGACACTCCCATCGACTATAAAGGTACATTCCTTTATGATTTTCAGCTTTTTTTGCTATTATACTTGATCCAGGGTATACCTTACCGGGTGGAGAGGAAAGTCTACCATACCACACTGGGTAAACCTGGTAACTGCATGGTTACGGTGATAAACAGTGGCAATACTGGACAAGGCAAATTTTTTGAAAATTTTCATTTAAATTTCTTTGAACTTGGTTGGATTGTTGGGCCCACCACACCACGATGGTAAGCATAACTTACCGCGGTAACGGGCGTAAGGAAACCTGTTGATTTCCACGCTAGCCTTTTATTTTTTAAAAAAGGAAGGCAAAAGAATTGCCTTATATATTGATAGAGAAGGGTTTACAAGAAACCATATCTACAGAGGGCGGGAGTTTAGGTCATCCCGGACCAAACAATAAAACGCGCTACTCTCGCAGAAGGTGAAGCTCCAAAAGACATTTTGCCCCCGCCATGACCCATAGGCGTGCTTCCTCTTTGATCTTTGCAAGAATCACTTCTGGGGTGTTGGCCAATTTTCTAAAAATACGGTAGTTCCGTTCCTTCCATAGTTCCCAAGCCACTAGAATGGATGGTTTTTAACGGCTTTTTTGGGCATGTGGGGTTTGTAGAACCAAAGTCCACCACTCATGGACTGTGGCAATAAGTACATTGTCATTATCTGCTTGAAGTACTCATATGAGGAAATGCTGCATTTATGAAAAGGTATCGGGGACGATAACGTATAATGGGCATACAATGGATGAGTTTGTTCCCCAACGATCCGCAGCTTATGTTAGCCAACATGATGTTCATTTAGCTGAACTGACGGTCCGTGAGACGGTCAGTTTCTCCGCAAGGTGTCAAGGAGTAGGCCATCACTATGGTAAGACAATAAAATGGTTAATTTGAAACTTGTCGATTATCAATGTCGTGTTCCTTTGAAGCATTATTATAGTCCACACAATGCTCAGATTTGCTAATGGAACTACTGAGGAGAGAGAAGGAAGAAAATATCAAGCCGGATCCAGAAATTGATATATATTTTAAGGTATAAGTGTGCTCTAAACTGCAACTCACTTCATCAAGTGTTGCGATATCCCTTGTCTGCCTAGTTTCACAATCTTGATTCCCATATAAGGTTTGATAAATACTACTTTCCTTTAAGAAAAATATAAATATCAATATCTCATTTTGCATATGCAGGCAGCTACAACAGGAGATCAGAAAGCTGAGGTGGTCACAAATCACATACTTAAGGTACAATATCACTATCTACTTATATACAGCTGTATTAAAATTTTAATTTTATAGTTGAAAGTTGCATGTCATTCACGTATAAGTTCACAGGTATGGACAATAACAATTCATTACTTTATTTTTTTTTGAAGATTATGGGATTGGATATCTGTGCTGAGACAATCGTAGGGAATAATATGATGAGAGGCGTATCAGGAGGGCAGAAAAAGCGTCTAACTACAGGTAATTCATAATTGAATTACTAAAGTGCCAGATGGTTACAAAAGCTAACGTATGTTTAATAATAATGGTGCAGCTGAGATGCTCGTCACACCAGGACGCGCACTTTTCATGGATGAGATATCAACTGGACTTGACAGCTCCACAACATTCCACATAGTAAACTCCATCCGACAGACGATTCACAGTCTTGGTGGGACAGCAGTTATTGCATTGCTACAGCCTGCACCCGAGACATTCGAGCTCTTTGATGATATAATTCTCCTCTCAGACGGCCATGCTGTCTACAATGGCCCTCGTGATTATGTGCTTGATTTTTTTGAATCGGTGGGATTCAAATGCCCTGAGCGAAAAGGAGTAGCTGACTTCTTGCAGGAAGTAAGTTTCCTCAGTGTTCGATTATATTAATTAAGGCCGTAGGAATAATTTTTTTTCCTAGTGCTGAAGTGTGACTGATCACAACTGACATTTGGTAGGTTACATCACGGAAAGATCAGAAGCAATATTGGATGCATGATGATAATTCATACCGATATGTCCCTGTTACGGAGATTGCTGAGGCATTTCAGTCTTTCCATGTCGGCCAGGCAATTAGACGTGAGTTGGCAGTCCAATTAGACAAGAGCAAGATCCATGCTGCTGCACTGAAAACATCAAAGTATGGAGTCAACATGAAAGAACTACTTAAAGCTAACATTGATAGGGAGATATTGCTCATGAAAAGAAACTCCTTTACATATATATTCAGGGCGCTTCAGGTGATTCACAAAAGAACCCATAAATTTCAAATAATCAAAGCCAATTGACATCTTACTTTGTTATTTCTCTTGATTGTTTAGCTGATAATGGTAGCAATAAATGCAATGACTGTCTTTATCCGTACCAATATGCACCGTGACTCGATAGAAAATGGGAGGATATACATGGGAGCACAATACTATGCAATGATCATGGTCATGTTCAATGGGTTGGCAGAAATGGGACTAGCTATTGCAATGCTCCCAATTTTCTTCAAGCAAAGGGATCTACTCTTCTATCCAGCTTGGACATATTCCTTGCCGTCTTGGATCATTAAGACACCCATAAACATCATAAATACAATGGTTTGGGTCTTCCTAACATACTACGTTATTGGATTTGACCCCAACATAGAGAGGTAAGAAAAACAAAAATCTTTAATACCTGTAATTGATATATTGCAAAGATAAAAATAATTCAATTTTGCAGATTTTTTAGACAGTTTCTTGTACTTTTTGCAATCTCTGAGGTAACAACTGGGCTTTTCCGCTTCATTCCCGCTCTTACGAGGCATCCGGTTATTGCAAGCACCACGGGCTCATTTTTTATACTAATTTGTATGCTTTCAAGTGGATTCCTCCTGCCAAGAGGTATGCATACGATCTATTAGAACACCACATGATATTTGCATAGCATTGATATTATGCGAACAATGGTATGGTACTTTCATATATATGATATGATTGGTTTATTTAATAGGTAATGTTAAGAAATGGTGGACATGGGGGTATTGGATATCACCTCTGATGTATGCACAAAATGCCTTATCAGTAAATGAATTCCTAGGTCACAGTTGGAACAAGGTAAAAGGACTTATGGAATTAATTAAAAACAATATATATGAAATATGTATAGCTAAAACATTTTCGTATTGCTGCATTGCAGATAATGCATGGTTCGAGTGAAACAGTTGGAAGGCTAGTTTTGGAATCTTATGGGTATTTCCCTGAGGCCAAATGGTTTTGGATTGGTATTTGTGCCTTATTCGGATATGTGCTTCTATTCAATATCCTCTACACCATTTGTCTCACGTTTCTCGCATGTGAGTTAGACAAAACATGAATTTCTTATCACACTAAAAGTTATTCTAGCTAAAGTATCTATGGATTCTAATTTTATTCACCATCATGCTCTTTACAGTAACTAAGAACAATCAGCCAGCAATATCTCAGGAATCGTTGGAGATAAAACAAATTAATTTAACCGGTGATGTTTTGAAAACATCATCTAGAGGTCAGACTACCAACAATATATGATATAAATATTTTTTATTCAATAATCAGAAGTCTAAACATAATATATCATCTAAGATTGTCATTCAAGAAATGAGATGTATGTGTGTTATGTTTATTAGATGTTGAGGACGACAACAATGGTGAATCAATTACAATGCATGCAGCAGGAAATTCTAGTCCAAGCAGGAAAGGAATGATTCTCCCTTTTGTACCTCTTTCCATCACATTTGAAGATATAAGATATAGTGTAGACATGCCAAAGGTACATAAATTATTGTCTAAAAATCTAGTCTAGACAAACATGTTCTATCTCGATAATTAGCTATATTTCTAACACAAAAGACCAACCTCAATCTATAATTATCTTTATCCAAAAAAATGTGCAGGCATTGAAAAAACAGGGTATGAGCGATGCTCGATTGGAACTACTGAAGGATATCAACGGTTCATTTAGGCCAGGAGTACTTACAGCTCTTATGGGTGTTAGTGGTGCGGGCAAAACAACATTGTTGGATGTGCTGGCTGGGAGGAAAACCAATGGGTACATAGATGGCAATATTACCATCTCTGGGTATCCAAAGAAGCAAAGTACTTTTGCTCGAGTTGTAGGATATTGTGAACAAAATGACATCCATTCTCCAAATGTGACTGTCTACGAGTCTCTTTTGTTTTCTGCATGGCTCAGATTACCGGTTGAAATTGACTATGTGACAAGAAAGGTGAGATTAAAAAGTTAATACTCTCATTATTTGAATGCAAATTATTATACAAGAATGTGTATTTTCAGATATGATCTATAATAGTTCACGTAATGTTACAAACAAAAATTAATAAATTGATGGCATTGGATTTTGATAGAAAATATATTGACTCAGATATGAGGCAACAAGCTAATCATTTTTATTTATTAGCAGTATCGTTAAAAGTAATATTCATGTATGCTTTGACATGGTTTGTAGATGTTTCTTGTTGAGGTCATGGAACTTGTAGAGCTTTTCCCCTTAAAAGATGCATTGGTTGGATTGCCTGGGGTGAGCGGATTATCAACTGAGCAACGGAAAAGGCTAACAATAGCAGTGGAGCTAGTTGCTAACCCATCTATCATATTTATGGATGAACCAACATCTGGACTTGATGCACGGGCA
The DNA here is from genome assembly GCA_000325765.3 of Leersia perrieri. Classification (NCBI taxonomy): domain Eukaryota; kingdom Viridiplantae; phylum Streptophyta; class Magnoliopsida; order Poales; family Poaceae; genus Leersia; species Leersia perrieri. Next base: position 6,128,147 of record CM002487.1, on the reverse strand, counting down.
GCGGCAATTGTCATGAGAGCAATAAGGAATACTGTCAACACAGGAAGAACAATTGTTTGCACAATTCACCAACCAAGCATCGACATATTTGAATCTTTTGATGAGGTGAATGAAACTATACCAATATAGTTAATTTTTCTATCACATGGATTCGATGGAAATAAAGGATTAGTAAATCGTTCGTTATGAATTTATTCAATTCATTCCAATAATATTTGCAGCTCTTTCTATTGAAACGAGGGGGCGAAGAGATTTACGTAGGTCCAGTAGGACAACACTCATGTGAATTGATCAAATATTTTGAGGTGATAAAAATCATCAATAGTAGTAATATATGTTTATATATTCTAGTGATAAAACACCAACTGAAGTACTTTCGTTTTCACAAGGCTATTGAAGGTGTCAACAAGATAAAACAAGGATACAACCCTTCAACTTGGATGCTGGAAGTGACTAGTGCAGTGCAGGAACAGATAACCGGGGTTGATTTTACTCACGTATACAAGAATTCTGAACTATATAGGTAAGTATTGTGTTGCCCTTTCTATATGATTGTATTCTGCCTAAGTTTTGTGGAATATATAAATATTACAAACATGAATTATGAAAATGCTATGTTCCAAAAAAAAGAAGAAACAATGGATTTTGGCACCATTAAAAAAATTGCAACATCAAGACAAGGTAGTTGCAAAAGCAAAATAGTAGTAATAATAATAATAATAATAATAATAATAATAATAATAATAATAATAATAATAATAATAATAATAATAATAATAATAATAATAATAATTCAATATCAATTAAAAATTGTTATTAAATCATAATGTCAAACTACAAGTGCTTCAAATTAGTTGTAGGCGACATGATTTACTCTTTTACCGTTGATGTTTGTAATTTGTGAAGAAGTTAGTAGGCATTCTAACTGTTCAACAATGTCAATACTTGATTTCATCATAGGAGGAACAAAAATATAATCAAGGAGTTAAGCACGCCTCCTGAAGGTTCAAGTGACTTATCATTCCGAACTCAATATCCACAGCCTTTTATTACACAATGTTTGGCTTGCCTTTGGAAGCAACATCTATCATATTGGAGAAATCCTCCATATATTGCCGTGAAGTACGTTTTCACCGTTATACACTCATTGGTATTTGGAACAATGTTCTGGGGTATTGGCCGAAAAAGGTACTAACATGTGACAAACAAATAAAATTTAATAATAGTATATGATATTGTTACAGATTAAATTGTTACCTCCAATCCATCTATTTACTTTACTTGACATATTCTACTATTGCAGGCAAAATCAACAGGCCTTGTTCAGTGCCATGGGTTCTATGTATTCTGCATGTTTGACTATTGGGCTGCAAAGTTCCACCTCAATTCAACCAGTTGTCTCTGTTGAACGCACAGTCTTTTATAGGGAACGAGCATCACACATGTACTCACCACTGCCATATGCATTGGGACAGGTAAATTTATTTGGTATCATAAAGTATATGCATACGAGTCTCCATAAAAAATGTTGTAAGATACTATTCAATTTCATCTATAAAACCAATGTCCTTAGTAAGTAGAAAGAAACTGTGAAGCAATAATCCATTTTAACATCTAATTCTTTTTTCAGGTCATAATTGAACTTCCATACATCTTCCTTCAGACATTGATATATGGTGTGCTAATGTATGCTATGATAGGATATGAGTGGACGTGGGCCAAGTTTATTTGGTTTATGTTCTTCATGTACTTCACACTATTATACTACACATTTTATGGCATGATGTCAGTCGGTTTGACTCCAAACTATGCCATGTCAACTGTAGTTTCCACTACATTTTATACCATGTGGAACCTTTTTTCAGGATTCCTAATACCACATACCGTAAGTATACCAAATTTTTTGAATCAACTAATTCTACCAAATTCTTGGATAAATTGTCTCAACAACTGATTTTGCTAATATAACTCCATTTATCGCAGAGAATTCCAGTATGGTGGAAATGGTACTATTGGATTTGCCCTGTTGCATGGACACTCAATGGGTTGGTTACTTCACAATTTGGAGATGTAACTGACAAGTTTGATAATGGTGTGCGCGTATCTGAATTTGTTGAGAGCTACTTTGGTTACCATTATGACCGGTTGTGGGTGGCTGCTATGGTGGTTGTCTCATTTGCTATTCTTTTTGCCTTCCTATTCGGGCTATCACTAAAGCTATTGAATTTTCAGAAGAGATAACCAAGAAAGACATACCTGATTGTAGAATTTTATTAGAACCTAGTTAGCACGTATGTTACAATATAAAGTAAATGCAGTGGTACAATATGTGTGATTAATAGCATATACCATGTCTGGAAGCACCGTCTATGTATTTTTGTTTATGTACTAATATTTTTCTCAATTAACTAAATGTTGTGAAAATAGTTGTGCACCCCGAGTATTATACTATCTGATGCCCAACACGACCGCCATATGCTATTGGAGGGGTGGGATCCATACATGCATAAATAGACATACTCCTCAATGTGTTTATGATCACGGTTGACACCTCTTACTATATTAACCGGAAGGTCAAGTAGTGAGCACAAGAGATAACCAAAAAATAGCTTGTCAGTCCACTCCATCATATGCCCATCAAACCACATGATGGCGCCGACCAGAAATGATACATACCCCAGTGGACTCGAACCAAAAGCGTTATCCTCAATTATCTCAAGTGATCAAAACCCTTACTCATACTTAGCTAGTCCCAGGAATCCCACTAGTCTAGCACTTTCAACACAAGCAATTAGTATACATCATAAGTGCATAACATATGGATAAAGGACAACAAGGTTACGTAACGAAGTCCATAACCCCGACATACAATACATAAGATAGCAGTGGAAGCTTCAAATACTACACAAAGGCATAAGATCAAATCGGTGGCACCAAACCCCATTAGGGCAATTGACCGGGCAAGAGCCAAACTGCAAGGAACTACTCACTGCCCTTGCCACCATCGGGAGGACAATGAGCATACAAGAAACACAACTCAACTCCAGAATTCTCTCCTAAAATTAGAGGCAATGGGTTAAGTATAAGATTGTACTCGCAAGTCTTACCCAAATTCATACATATACAAAAAGAGAGAGGAGCATGCAAGCTTCCACCTTAAAGTGGGTCTCTAGGTTGAAGAATTGCATAAAGATAATTTAGTAAGCAAATAATAAGTTGAACACATAAGAAATAGCAAGCATATGAATATGAAATTAACAAGAATTGCATAAAGCTAATTTAGTACTCCCTCCATCTCATAATATGGAAACCTAGGAGTGGATTGTGTTGAGATACATTGTCCTAGGAGGGTCAAATCCCCTCCTAGGTTGCTATATTATGTGACAGAGGTAATAACATCATTTTAACTTATGGACAACAAGCTTATGAATCTGAAATTAACAAGTAAATGAGCACAACCAATGCTTTCATCATCGCCACGAGGCTTCCATTGCCAAAACAAACTTGGCAATACATGGCAACAACACAATCATGAATAACCCAAGCCATATTAACCCAAGTTGGATGCTAACATGAGTAACTAACACGTCAAGCGGTCATCCGTAACCGTTGGACACGGCTATTCGAATAGATTATACTCTGATCAATGGTGTACAATTGGTACCATATGGAACAAGTGCTACACACCACACACGTATGGTCCACAAGTGATTCGAGCTCATTACATGTCCTTCCCTGATCCCACCCAACCACCTATACTACGTCCTCAACCAGGTGCTCTAGTTATTGTTACTGTCGAGACCACAAATCTCTCTAGAGCTGAGAAAGATTCTATCGCAGCCAAGGACTGAACTGAAGCAGCCGATGTAGAAATCATCGCTCACTTTGTAAGTTGACCAACCACATTTTATCTCCCTCAACTTTTATCACTATCTAACCTATTTTTCTTCTAACCTCTTCACGTGTCATCGCCAAATGTTTCCGCTCACACAAAAGTTTTGTCCCTTACAGCTGATACAACCCGTGGATACTATAGAATTGGGTACATGTTATGAATGGTGGGTGGGCCAAAAACCCATAAGATGGTATCTATATGTAATCGAGCCTTATGAGTCCGAGAAGTAACCTTACTTGTAGACCAAGTCAAGATAGTTTAGATAGGAGCATAACCTTGGCTATCAACTTGGATTCAGTTGTAATCAGCAAAGTATCCGAGGAGATAAACATATTCGGATACTTAGCAACCAACCTCCCCTTGTTATATAGAGGGATGATGAACCTCCTAGGAAGGGGACAAACATAATTTGTGATCCACAAATCAGCCATAGGGATTCTATCTCGCCCTACAGGATTAGGGTTATTACTCTTTGGAGGGCCTGAACCTGTTTAAATCTATGTATCACAATCGTTCCTTTAGATCTAGTTCGCCCCTTTGCCTACTGCAAATCTATTGCTGAAATCCTTGTTTCGAAAATTGGTGCACCAGGTAAGGGTGAGCTAGACTGATCTCCGAGACGCTCGATGGCAACCTTCACCTTCACTCTCGACGGTGACATTTGCAAGGCACAGGGGTGCCACCATCCGATTGAGTACCATGAACCTCATCGTCGGGCCTAATAGAGATATCAACCGTACGTGCATCCAATAGTACACCCGCCTAGCAGCTTTGCATCTGGAGCCAGATTCCGCCTGGCTCCATCAACCATGTAGCTGACCATCGTGGTGATCTCCATACCATCACGTCTTCGCAGCTGATCCCACTTAGGCAAGGTGGGCCCATGCAATGTCGTCACCAAGGCCACTCGGACTGCATCACGCCCCAAGTGTCCCATATGTACCCACAAAGCGACACAAGAGGCATATTGTCCCACCATTGGCCCAAGATCTACACGTGCCTCCTCGGGAAGCAAATAATGATCATTAAAGCAAATAATGTTCATTGTAATTGTAATCGTAGAATATGACTACAATTGAAATGCATACATTTGGTTCATACGCTATTGGGGTGCTAAGAAGAGGTTTATTTTTACAGACCCCCCGGGGGCTATCTAAATCTTAAAGTAAAGGAAAGGCCCGCGATCGAAATACCAACCGTTCACTGTCATGAACCTTCTCTGTTTCATTCACTAAGGGGGAATTAGCATCCTTCTCGAACGGCTGCCCTTGACAAAGGGTAGCGTTGGTAACATAATTTATATGTAGCGGTATGTGATTTGATCCGCATATGTTTGGTAAAAGAACAATCTTCTCCTTTAATCATAAATGGAAAGTGTTCAATTAGAACATGAAAACGTGACTCAATTGGTCTTAGTTAGTCTTCGGGACGGAGTGGAAGAAGGGCGGAGTCTCTCGAAGAAGGAAAAGGATCCTTTCGAAAGAATTGAATGAGGAGTCATATGAGGTGAAAATCTCATGTACGGTTCTGTAGAGGGATAGTAAGGGTGACTTATCTGTTGACTTTTCCACTATCAACCCCAAAAAACCCAACTCTGCCTTACGTAAAGTTGCCAGAGTACGATTAACCTCTGGATTTGAAATCACTGCTTATATACCTGGTATTGGCCATAATTTACAAGAACATTCTGTAGTATTAGTAAGAGGAGGAAGGGTTACGGATTTACCTGGTGTGAGATAACGCATTATTCGAGGAGCCCTAGATGTTGTCACAGTAAAGAAACATCAACAAGGGCGTTCTAGTGCATTGTACATTCTTATCCAAGACTTGTATCATTTGATGATGCCATGTGAATCGCTAGAAACATGTGAAGTGTATGGCTAACCCAATAACGTAAGTTTCGTAAGGGGACTGGAGCAGGCTACCATGAGACAAAAGATCTTCTTTCAGGGGTTTTCCCTTACTTTGTTTGTCCGTGCCAACAAATAATTCGAAATACCTCGACTTTTTCAGAACAGCTCCGAGTCAAATAGCAATGATTCGAAGCACTTCTTTTTTCCATTACACTATTTCGGAAACCTAAGGACTCGATCGTATGGATATGGAAAATACAGGATTTCTGATCCTAGCGGGAAAAGGTGGGAAACAAATACTCAATTTTAAGTGAGTAAACTGAATTCCATACTCAATCTCATAGATCCCTATAGAATTCTGTGGAAAGCCGTATTCGATGAAAGTTGTATGTACGACTTGGAGGGAGACCTTTCCTATATTTCGAGATCCACTCTACAATATGGGGTCAAAAAGCCAAAAAAAATAAGTGATTTGTTTTTAGCCCTTATAAAAAGAAAACAGATTATTGAACCTCTTTCACTCTCATGTCACGTCGAGGTACTGCAAAAAAAAGAACTGCAAAATCCGATCCAATTTTTCGTAATCGATTAGTTAACATGGTGATTAATCGTATTATGAAAGACAAAAAAATCATTGGCTTACCAAATTCTCTATTGAGCTGTGAAAAAGATTCAACAAAAGACAGAAAAAATACACTATTGGTTTTACGTCAAGCAATACATAGAGTAACTCCCAATATAGGAGTAAAAACAAGACGTAATAAAAAAGGATCAACGCGGAAAGTTCCGATTGAAATAGGATCTAAACAAGGAAGAGCACTTGCCATTTGTTGGTTATTAGAAGCATCCACAAAGCGTCCGGGTCGAAATATGGCTTTCAAATTAAGTTCTGAATTAATAGATGCTGCCAAAGGGAGTGGGGGTGCCATACGCAAAAAGGAGGTGACTCATAGAATGGTAGAGGCAATAGAGCTTTTGCACATTTTTTGTTAATCCATGAGTAGAATCTAGGTATGTAGACAAATGGATCCATACATCTCGATCGGAAAAGAATCAATAGAAAGAAAAAACATAAATCATGATCAACTAAGCCCTCTCTCAGGTGCTTGCTTAAGAATAAGAAAGAGGATTCTTATGGAAATAGCATGGAATAAGGTTTGATCCTATTCATGGGGATTCCGTAAATATCCCATTCCAAAAATCAAAACAATACTGCCCCCGTGGGTCGACATGAGCTTCTCGTTGCTAGTTCAAGTCAACTGGAGCCAGCCAATGGCTAGAACAAGTCGGTTCAAGCTGCTTCGCACCACCATTGCTAACTATTTCAAGTTGCCTGCAGTTGACACAAGCTTGCCGCTGCTTCCGCAAATCAACTCAAGCTCCTCATTCCAGCATGAAAGAGTAAAGCCCCAAAATGGGTACACAGCTAAACATGAGAGCTAAACCTGTAACTAAGCCTTCAAAATGGGGTGTGCATGTAACTTAGCCATCATAGAGCCGGTTCGCTTGTAAATAGGCCCAGACCAGCGCCTCTTTGTTCTACATGGCATCTCAATTTTTCACTGCACCCAATCTATACCGACTCCCATTAATTACACCTTTTCTAGGTTACGAGTGTGGAAAGAGACTTCTTACTTTATTCTATTCACTACAGGTTAAGTAAGCATGAATGTAGATAGAGAGGAGTCAATGGAATTCTTGGCTTGTGAACAAGTGACTTCTTTCTTTTCATAGATTACACTATAGACTATCACGCGCCCTCCATATCCTGGGAGAGGGGGAGCCGTGAGGTCACCTCACGACCAAGTCGCTGGGACCAAATCTTAACTCTGAGTGGCCCATAGGCCTTGGAACGCGGTGTAGCACATCGCTCTCCCTACGCAGCATTGAACCTAGTAGATCCAACTCGAGGCTCCTGTTCCAAGGCCAAGCTCGATGTAACTCCGGACCTTCGATGCTAGTGAATTCATGTGACGCCTCCCCAAGGCGAGGACCTCGAGCTCTAGCCCTCCATCCTTGACCTTGACCAGCTCAACCGAGCCAGCCGGCCTAACCACTGACCGAGACGACTCCGAGTGGACAGCGGTCCCTCTACCCCTCGGCCACAACTGACAGTATGATCGGCTACTCCGAATGTGTCAACGATGCGATGAGTCCTTCTGTGCTTATCTTCGTAGATTCCTGGATGAGAGGAACACGTGCCCCATAGCCCCAAAGTGGTCGTACTTTTGTTGTTCCGCCAAGGCTGCATGGATGAAGAGCTCCTCTAAGACTGGGTTCAGCGACCACCTGTCACACTCGATGAGATGTTCTTCCGTGGCGATCTTCATGCCTACAACCAAGGTACAACATGCATGGTTGGGTTCCTCAATTAGACCGTACGAATCATGGACTCTCAATCCTCCTCCTAAACGACTGAATCGGAGGGAGAGACATCTCCCCTTTGGGAAATTTTCGTCGCTCTCAAGACAGTAGCAGAAATCAAAGCCGGGAGCCTGCAGCAACAAGTCAACGAAGAAACCATTCACTAGGTACAAGGGCAGATCAACACATGCCAGCTTGCCCTCTGATAAAGGGGTCGGGCAGCCAATGAGGAGATCCTGCAGGTCCAGCTTGGCGGCTAGGATGTCTTTACCATGCCACAATACAACACCATCGGTGCCAAGACTCTACTGGATACAATCCAAGAGCACCGAAAGATAATGGTCTCACCCCGAGGCAATGGTCGAAGCAGCTGTGGTGCAACAGGGCAAGCGGCCAATGCGACGACATACATCTAACCATGCTGGAGGTACCTGGGCTGTGTCCCAAGCAAGCATCTCGCTCATCCACGATCAAACCGGTCCTGAGTGTCATCACCCCCACGAGCCACAAGATCAAGCAATAGCCGACAACCCAATTGATTGTTTCGCGATGCCCGAGAACGTGAACGCCATCACCGGGAGTGAAGAAGACCGTTGGCAATATGAGCGCAAAGAGAGGGGACACTAGTGACTCTGCCCATGGTTTTCCACAACCACTAGGATCAATCGGAAACCGAGTCCAGTACCATCTGCCACCGGACCACTCCGTCGATGATCGTTACGATGCCTAAAGGCCACCCATCTACCAAGATCCTTCGCAACAGTGGTGTGCTCGCCTTCACTGTTAACCTCCGTCAAGTCCACAGGCCGATGGGTTTCAAGCCAACAAGAGTCAAGAAGTACGATGGTTAGACCGACCCCGAGTCTTGGCTCACCGTGAGCACACTCGCCATCGAGGCTGCCGAAGGCTACACAAAGGCTATGCCAAACTACGTGTCCATGATGCTCATAGCCTAGCCATGTGCTTAGCATACTAGCCTACCTTGCTTCTCAACTAGGTTGCTATCGAGTCAAGGTATCAAAGCTATGCTTAATACGACACGATATATCCACCATTATATGTACTGCTAATCGGTTTATCTAATTTAATCGATGATAATCTTGGCACAAGCTATATCGGCTAGGTCCGATCCTTCAAGCTACGATTAGAAATAATCGACTTTGATATATCGGCTGGCAGTGTGTATAATTTCATCAGGGTTTCAGCCAATGACTTATCTTTTTTTAAGCTTTTTCTTTCTTGCATTGGCTATAAGCTATCCACTGTATAAAACTGATATAACTTGATTTTCTTAGATTCAATTTTATGATGCAACGGTTAAGTCCAACCCATCAAGATTGTCTTATGGAACCTTGGTTACACATGATTTATACTATCTACGTAAAGCCGATTCAAGTTCTATTTCACATAATATAGCCGATCGATTCCAAAACTCTTGGCATATGCTACGTGTTATCGGCCCAGTGGCTGATAGCGCCTATGGTTTAACTTTAATTGTTAATCTTGCTGATTGCAGGATCCAATCACCCGGCATGCCCTGCATTCTAATATTTTGGACTTGCACTAGAGTTAAGTAGATCTCTCAGGCCTTCGTCTGATCCATACGCACTAATATTGTGTCAATAGTGTGATTATTTTATGTGAAAGTGTAATACTCATTGGTCCTAAGAAAAAATATTTCACAGCCATAGGTGTTGGCATGATTTACTTATGGATTTTCCAAGTTAAACTATAAAGAGGGTAAATAAATTCATGACATACTCTTAAGAGGTAGTTTTGTCAAAATCTTTTATAATTTTTTTTGCGGGGGATATACAATATTTAAACAGAACTATTTTACAAGACTAACATGGTTTTCATTTTTATCAGATCTCATGAATATGTTATGCATTTTTCAAGTTCAAGGAAATTAAAAGGGTACATAAAGCCATCTACATTTTTAATCATGTTTCCGGTACATAAAGTGGTGCTTTTTATCCCAGAACATGAAAGATCACTATTTTATGTATTTATGAAAAATTGGTTCAATTGGATTTGGAGTTCATAAGAATTAGTTATGGATTTTCAAAGTTTACTCAAATTTCTAGTTATAGAATAATTCCATAACCTATTTTCCATTTTCTTTTCTTTGTAATTCTTTTCCATCTGGCTAGGCCCACCTATCGGCGACCTAGCGCAAGGGCATGCGCGAGGCAGAGACGGCCGTCGACGCTCTCGCTGGTTGCGACAGCGAATGGCAGGATTTCACCGGCTGTGGCCAATAGAAGAATTAGAGAGGAGGCGATGGTCGATAGGATGGCGGCCACACCGCCCTTGGTGGTGTTGTGTACCTCGCCGATGATTGCGAGGAGCACCGGTAGGGTTCGGAACAATTGCGGGGGCGTGAATCTACGAGCAAAGTGGCTTAGAAGATGAACGGAACCACACCTAGAGTTAACTAGGATGCTCACCGAGGTGCTCGCGAAGTCCAGCGGGCAGCGGTGAGCTCTAGTGACGTTGCTGGACTCAAGTGGTGGTAGGAAATCGTCAGGGTCGATGTAAGCAGTGCGATCTGCGCCACGACACTCATTAGCGAGTGTTAGTGTCACACCCGAGAAAAATAATGCGTATTTTCCCAGAATGCTAGTGTATTATTTCCCGTCCCAGGAAAAGGTGGGGTACACAACAACAATGATACAAAAGACACATATTTATTAATAATCAATAATATTTATATGTATTACAAAGGCATTTAAAGCCTGACAACAAAAAGATAAATAATAAAACAACAACGGACTAAGTGGACAATGGATCCATATATCTTCACAGGCGTTCAACTGGGTATAAGCTTCGGCTTCACCTTCAGGACGACACCTTCTAAGCTTTCGGACTGCTCCTAAGCTTCACTTGCTGGACAGGAGAAGCACGCAAGAGAGAGTACTCGAAAGTACTCAGCATGCCATACGGGGATGCAATATAAAATGCTTGGGATTCAGAGGATAAAGGCTTATAATGCTATTTTTATAAAGGCAACAGTTGAAACTCATTATAGTTCAAAGGTAAGTTTAAAACATGAAGTCTATCCTAAAAGTTCATATTTTCACCAATTCCACCTATAGGTTGCGTGTCCCTGCAAAGGTAGGCCATTGTTGGCTACACCACCATGCTTTTCCACCATTCCCTATCCAAGTTCTCCCACCAATCCAGGGTTTTCGAAAACACAAAACTAACCACCAGTGCTCAGCATGTCCATGGCTGTGGACGCGGATATTCGAATAGGTTTTACACTCTGCAGAGGTTGTGCATCTTTACACCCATGGCACGGTCTACTCATCCTGTAGTACCAGAAGGTACCCGAATGGAGACCATGCCGAAGTCCTTTCTATAACCCACCTCAAGGTAGCGGCCCCGCATTGCTTTCTAGACAGAACCGCACGTACTTCACGTCGGACTATCAAATGGTCTTGTGGTCATTTAGGATAGACCGTTGAATCCAAAGGTCCCGAGGGACCCCCCATTGGTTCGAGCTATGGTCCAGACTAACTATACAATTAACTAGTTCGATCAAATAGAGTACTAGCTAATCTATTTTATTTTCCTAAGGATAAAGGGTAGCACTCAAACAATAGTCAACAAGGCCAATAATAAACAAAGGATAATGGGTAAAATAATATGACAAAGTAAAACGGTAGCAGTGAATGATAATTTTAATAAAGCAATGCAACATAATTGAAACAAAATAATATTTATAAAATGGGTCCAAAATGTTCAATGAAGGGTGTATGGCTTGCCTGCATGACAAAACGATCATCAGATCTTATTCACTGATCTTCAAGTTCCGTTTCGAGGACCTCCAAATGGCGGAAAACTACACAAAACACAAAAGCTATGCTCAAACCTAATTACAGCATCAAAAGCATAAACAAAGGCTACCAACATGCTCTTTACAAAAGTACAAAAAATTAGAGACTTGAACGGGTCAATTCCAAGTTCGTCTGACCAAGATATGACCATCCAAAGTCCAATCAGTCTTTAATTGGAGATATACATTTTCTGGAATTATATTTTGCACTGTAAAAGACATTATTGCGTCAGCCCAGGAAAGACAGAAGCTGACGGGTGGGACCCCTGACGTCATCAAGAGAGATCGCTTGGGTACTGACAGCCGGGCCCCACGGCCGGTCCATGGCTCACCGTGGACAAGGACCACGAGCGCGGTCCACGGCCCAGGACAGAGTATGGCCGGCGCCGGCAGCGCGGCGCAGCAGTGTCGGGTGGCACGGGAGGGAGAGAGGAGGACGGTGGTTCTCACCGGCGGACGACGAGGAGGACACGGCGACGAGACGACGGCCGGCGACGAGGTTGACGGCGACGGTGGCTTGGGGTCGGCGAGGCGGTGGCGCTCTGGTGACGAGACAGCGACGGAGAGGCAAGCCGCCGGAGGCGAAGACGTTGACGGGCGGTGACGCGGCGAGGCGGCACACCAATGGCGAGGGAGGGGCGGCTGGAGTGACGCAGGCGAGGAGGAGAGAGGGTGGCTCGCGGAGGAGGTCGATGGAGGCGTTGGCAAGCTCGGATTTTTGTGGGACGAGGCAAACATGGACGAGGGGAAGCTCTCCCTGCCTTTTATAGGCTCGGACGTCGACGTACACGCGCCGGAGATTGCGGCAGCGGCGCGCACGGCATGGAGGCGGCGGCGCTAGGGTTTCGGGGGAGAGCAGCGGCAGGAGGGAGACGACCAGAGGGGGGGCGTCATCCTCACACTTGCCTGGTGGGCCGCGTGGGCGCGAGGCGGCCTGGTAGGCTTGGCCCACTCGGGAGGAGGGGAGGCAGGCCAAGGCCTGTGGAGGCAGGAGGGAGAGGAGACCGGGCTGAAAGGCCGAAAGAAGGAGAGAGGGCCGAAAAAAAAAGAGAGGGGAAGGAGACCGGGCCGGAGGGAGGTGGGAGGAGATGGGCTGACTTTTGGCCCGAAACGAAAAGGAGGATTTATTTTAGTTTTTCTTTTATAAAATTCACTGAAACTTGGTTATTGTGATTAAAATTAGTTGGTGTGCTCTGAATATTCATGTAAAATTAATTTAGCCTATTTAGACTATGAAGAATTTAAGAAAATTACTCCAACACATAATTGAATTTTTCTTGTACTATTTTTCTTGTTTGATGATTTTCTTTTTGACTTTTAATTTATTCTATTATTCTAATTAAACAACTATTTATAAATTAGGGATTTATCGGGATGTGATAGTTAGGAGGGTTAGAGGACATCTAGGTGATGGTTGAAACAGAAGAAGAGGCAGCGAAACTCACCGAAGCCGCGGAAGTTGGCGGCGGTGAAGAAGAAGGTCGACCGGTGCGCAATTGGAGGCACGAGTTGGGGCATTTGAAGAGGAGGGGAAGGTGATGGTAGCGGAACGATGGTCCATAGCGGCCGGGCGATGGGTTTGGTCTCAGGGTGGCACACCAGCGATGACGGCCAGGAGCTTGCCAGCTTGCCGCATTCCCAATGCTGCAGAGGACAAAATGCAAAAATATTAGAGAGATGTCTAGGACATGACAAGGTCAACAAGGAACATGGAGGAGAGGGAGATGACGATGATCAGCTCGTCGGCAATGAGCTCATCAGCTTAGCAGCCGACAGCAATGGTGACGATGAAAACAACCTCCTGAAGCTCTCTCTTCTTGGTTTCATTGTATTTGAGTGAAGAAGGAAGGCCGAGGAAGAAGAGTGCAAACTTAGATAAGAAGGAAGAAGGAGGATGAATGAAATGGAGACAACTCACTATATAGGTGTCATCCTCTTTGCATGTACTAGATGAGTCCCACTCAAAATTTTTGTGCCCAGAGGTTGAGCAAGCTCTAGATAATGACCAGTGGGTCCATGTAGATGTACTCTAGGAACATGAGAGGGGTTTGGGCAGAAAATTGTGTTCCAAGTGAATTTCAGGATTTTCCAATTATTTTCTCTCTCTCTCCTTGAGAATTCAGTTCAACTAGGGAAAACTTGATGAAAACTTACAAAATTTGGTGTGGTGACAGGTGTGGATGCCTAAGTTCCATTTTTCAAAGTTTCACTAAAAAATTTAAAGTATTTTAAATCTGGTGAAAAGATTAAGGGGTTGTTTAGATGCTGCCATTTTCAACCATACCAATATTTGGAGTTGCCAAAATTTTGACAAGTTACCAAATATTATTAGTAAATTCTAAAAGTTTCTTCTCGCATAACTTTTACGAAAAGTTGATATTGGCAACAAACTAAACACCACCATCACTACCTTACCAAATTTTGGCAATGCCAAAATTTGGAAAGGTTTTTTTTTGCGGCAAAGTGAACAGGCCCTAAGTTGGTTAGGTTGAAAGTTAAATCGAATTTTTAGGATGTCAACCCACAGAGCTAAAATTATACAAAAAATTGTATTTCATGTTGATAAATAAACTAGTATTTGAATAAAATATTAAACATATACACTTTTGTTATGTTTGTTGCACTACTTGAAATTGTACTGAATTTGCCGATTAGAGTTTAATTATTAACATAGGTTGACCACTATGACTCTGCTAAGTTGAACATAAAATGTGTAAATATAGTTTTATGGGTTCATAGTAGTACTTTGTTTGGTTGTTCTAATAACTTAGTGAAATTTCCATCTATGTTCTTATTATGCATATACTTATGGTCTATATGTATAATCGCTAGGTTTATTTGACACATACAATAATTATGAGATAATAAGGTCTTCAGTTGACCTTAAATAATTTTGGAAGACATGGGAACACAAAATTGAGCTAAGGGATTTACATATTAGTCATATTATGAAGATTGGTTTAGGTGAGTGTTTTTCGATTATTTTTATGGTATCTAAATACAAGTGTATCATGTGTTCTACTAGTACGTAGCTTAGTTAAATGGGTGAACAACTAATTTCACGGCAGATCAAACAAGCCAAAATAATTTGGACTTTACTCATAACAGGCACACATGCACTAAAGAGTCCACAACCATCAGGTGGCGAGGCCTAATTACAATACACAAGGTGTGATCGGGTGGACTACCCAATACGTATATTGCTCATTGTCGAACTACAGCTTCCTTTACTAAAGCCATTTCAATTATAAGGTGATAAAAAGAGAGCCCTAATTAATTAAGATTGAAACTGAATGGTGGTGAAAAGGTGAGCTATGGTTATTTCGTAAAATAATTGTTCCCATCGGCCCTATGGTGGTGAGAAGGTTAGCTACACTATAGAAAATCAAAGTTAGTCGATACACCTATCTTGTCTTACTGACATATGCTATCCCTAGGGTTGAACACATATGTCTTTAGGTCAAGCAAAGTGAATTACCACCTCTATGTTGTTGTGGTCGACTTTTGTAGTCTAAGTCGTGCGACAATCATATAAGGGCTCACATTCTTTCTAGAAAAAGTTTTGCTATGCCGAAGTTGAAGTGTGGCGTGGGTTAGCCCCACTAGAAGTCTATTGAATTGAAATTAGGTTTCACTATCCTACTCGAGAAGCTTTAGAAAAAGTTTTAATTTGTACCTATTTCAGAATAGATGAAACAACTGAACGAGGTTTTAACCTACGAAAAATTTTAAAATTGGGTTCTCTTGTGATACCCAATACTAGTCCTAGGTGGGAGTAGTATAGATTAAGGTATATCCATTAATTTGTGTGGTTATTATAGTAATTGATATATTAACTTAAGAAATTATCCACCACACCATCGACTTTAAATTTTAAATTCATGATATTTTATTTCTTGCATAATGAGTTCATACAATTAGGACTCTCCTTTCTATACAAATGTCATACTACAGATATATACTACCATACACTAACCACTGGTATAATTTAATCCCGACCGTTTATTCACTAGTATAATTGACTAGTATATCATTAGTATTTGGTACTATAAAGAAGCCCTTAAAATTAACCACATTTTAACTAGTATACACAAAAGGACGTAGAAAATAGGAATTAAATTTTAGGGCTGTTACATAGGACCTCTTTAATTTATTTAGGCTTATAAAGTCGGCTTATAAGCCAGAAAGTCTAAGCCTAATTAACAAACAGGCTTAAAAGCCTTACCACTGATTTATCAGTATACTTAAGGCTTAATTACCACTGATTTATAAAGTTGGCTTAACTGAAGTTAGGACTTTATCATTATACTGCTTAAGGCTTACCACTAATTTATAAACCTTATAAGAAAAAGTCACCTTAAAAGCCTGTGCCCAAATAAAAATGGCCTAAAACTGTGGAGAATGGTGGGCAAAGTTGGATTGCTCCCGCAGTGACTATAAACAGAGATGACTCCACCTGCAAATTATTGATTAGAATTTTGAAGCAATCTCCTTTGGTACAAATTTTCTAAAATTAGTAATGGTGTTGACAACACACACGTAAGCCGTAGAAAATAACGCCAAATAAAAGAAGACTGCATTCCACAAAAATGGAACAAAAGTCGAGCACTAGCACAGCCTGCACCCAAAAACAAATCACCAGTACATGTTTCAGAAAAGAAAAGGGAAAACGATTTCAGACCAATGACGTTTGGATAAGTTTGTACACGGTGCTAGTAATACTGATCACAGTTTCTTCAGAATCCAGATGCAGCGACGCCACAGGAGACTTTCCAAGAGTCACGAGCCCGTGGTACTGTGCCCGTGAAGGTGACACGCTGATCTGATCCATGCAGTATTTTCTTCTGGCCGGCTATTACAAGACGCTATTCATCACACGGTTGTCATAGCGTACAGTTGTACATGAACGGATGTACCCTCTTTGGATTGATCATGACACGCACGTATGCCACGTGCTTAACGTGCTTTGTCGATCGGCCGGGAGGATTTTGGCTGACTTCTCCGTGCATTATGGATCAGAGCTAGCTTGGCAGCAGAGACGACATCAGGTTTGATATGCGAATATATAGTAAGATTGAATGGTTTGTGGTTATGGGGATGGCGAGATTGACACATTATTTATTTTCTTTGTTTGGTATCTTTGGTCTCTGTGATCTTGCAAGTAAACTGGCGCGTCCGTAAATGTAGAAGGCAATGGGATAGCATGCTTTAATTAATTATGGGCATAGTGCACCCTACCAACATCACAAAACCATATCTCTTTTAGTCTCTGTTTGTCGCTTACAATTATTGTAAGCCGAAGTAAACCCAGTCAAACATATTGATTACGGTCACAACTTATTATAATTCAGAGTTCAGATTACTAATCTCATAAGCAGCTTATTATATGGCTAATGACTTATTACTTCAAAAATATTATCCACCATACCACTCATACCTCACCCAAAATAGTTAAGCGCGTTCTAGACTTTTAAGTGACATTTCAAACCTAACAATCTAGATCTCCTAAACCATGCTTATTCTATTTTAGCCAGAATAGTTTTAAAAAATAGTTTGTTACTGTAGAAAGTTGCAGTATATGGAACAAAAAGACTTCACATTTTGATGGACTTATACTAGCTATTGAGATCAAAAGGGGTGTTCCTCACCTTTTATAAGCATACAGAATTTAGCAAAGATATATCCACCAAGCGCACTTATAGAGGTTAAGACATCGGAGTATACAATAATTGGGATATATAAATACAACGAAAAATAATGTAACACAATTCATTGGGGTAGACGACGTACACAACAACAGCGAGATGTCTATGATTACTTCGTCAATCTCAAGATATAACAACCGTGTCTTTCAAGGTGCTTATAGTGTAGGTATGCTTGTGTGCGTTCATATAGATGATGAACAGGATAAAACGACAGTCGACACCCATAAAAATAAATAATCCCACTTACGATTTTCAGTAAATGATTAATATATACAACATGATGAATGCCTTATCGTACACAGTTTGCTGCTGTTTTAATTATTACGAAAGTACAGCTCCAGCTCGTGAGAGTTGCTATCAACAACGTGCTCTACATTTTTTTAACAAGAATATAATTGGATCATATCTCCATATTTCCTGCCAATTAATTATTTTTTTTCTCACTACGAAGCTATTGCTTTCAGCGATGTGCACGCTATATATATAAGTGCCCATTTCCATTCTCCTTGCAGCTAGCCCTGTTCACGTAGATCCATCGATCGCACCAGCAGCAATGGACGATGCAGGCAGGAAATACGCGTTCGCCGGCAGCGGCCGGTGGAGCCTGCGGCCGGAGGGATCATCGGCATGGTCGACATCGGAAGCCGGCGGCGTGTTCTCGCGGTCGTCGTCGACGAGAGAGGACGACGAAGAGGACCTGCGGTGGGCGGCGCTGGAGAAGCTGCCGACCTACGACCGTGCCCGGACGGCGCTGCTGCCGATGCCGGACGGCGGCGGGGTGCGAGAGGTGAACATGCGGCGGCTTAGTTCCGACGAGCAGCGAGCACTGCTGCAGCGGGCAGCCGAGGTCGGAGACGACCACGCGAGGTTCCTCTCCAAGTTCAAAGAACGTGTCGATCGGTATGTGTTCCCATACTGAAATGTTGGTACATTAATAATCAACTCCTATATGTATGGTTGCCTGGTTTGGATGATTGGCACGTGTGCTCACATGTGACCTCAACGCCGTATATAAATAGAAATTCTACAGAAAAGCGCGCGCTTTAATTTATGGCTGTGTCTCATCATCTATAAGGCTTGTTTAGTTCCCAAAAGTTGTCCAAAAAAGATCGCATCGAATCTTTAGACAAATAAATAGAGCATTAAATATAGATGAAAAAAACTAATAGCACAGTTTGGATGTAAATCTCGGGACGAATCTTTTTAGTCTAACTAGGCCATAATTAGCCATAAGTGCTACAGTAACCAATATGTGCTAATGACGGCTTAATTAGGCTCAAAAGATTCGTCACGCTGTTTCCATGCTATCCGTAAAATTAAAATTAGTTTTTTTATTCGTGTCGGAAAACCCGTTCCGACATTCGATCAAATGTTGATGTGACACCCAAAAACAAAATATTTTGGGAACTAAACAAGGAATAATGCCTAACTCTCTAAACTCTTAGATCCCAGATGCCATAACAATCCAAATGAGTTCCAACCTACCCCATGCTCCGATGTGTCATGTCATAAGATGCCTATGTGGCGCTTGCCTGTAATTACAATCATCAGAAATAAAAGAATTTATGGAAGCATGTTAGGCCTATGGACAAAAGGAAAAAATAAAAATTTAACTCCATATAGACAGGAAATGACCAAAGGGAGACTGGTGAAGGAGAGAGAAGAAACTTTGTTTTCTCATGTGACTAGATACTAGTCATATATGAGCGCAGGCGCCACTAACCCACCGTATGGCCCATCTACATAATGGGTTCGATTCCATTTGGACTAGCTTATATAACACTCTTGACAAGTTCAGGAACCTAAAATACATTTAAATATTCAGGGACCTAGATGATAGCCACAAATAAGTTTAAGTATCAACCTTCACTAATTTTTATCATAAAGTGATACAAATAGCTTATAATTTTGAAGTTAATGATACTTTTTAAAAATTCATTGCAAGGGTATTTTGCTAGGCAAAAAAAACAGTACAGGTAAAAAGTCATGTCAAAAGAATAATTATTTTCATCATGTTTAAAATAGCATTTTGCTATAATATCATGTAAGAAAGCATATTAAGAATTTTATATTATCACCACATATTTTGCAAGGCAAATTCAATTATTTATCTACAGGTAGACAATTAGTTGAGTCTGTCATAGTTGTCGGAATAGGGTACTCGTAGAGATGTATATACAGTAACCATAATATTGTATAATGGATACCTTTACATATATGATGAGGATACACCTAATTATAGTATGACATGGATTAAGACAAGTAAATCCTATTGTATACGGAAAGTATTATCCGAACAATAGGACTATGACTCATTTCCTAATTCTATACTTTCCTTCTTAGACCTCCTTAGTTCAAGTAGGATACTACTCAACAGCCAAATAGAGCTCAATTTGACAGATCTTGATGGGTCTGGTTCTAATAATCCTCAACATGCCGCCGCCGCCAAGATAGGATGAAGTATACTACGGCCCCAATCGGCTAGCTTTCGACAATACATACTTGCCATACTATACACGTCCTAATATACATGCTGCTTCAGCAATCCCCTTAGTCGATAGACTAGATCGGCTCACAACTTCCTTCTGTATACAACGACATGCCACATCTATATATTAAAGGAAACTAGCCCGATGGCCAAACACAGCCGACAGGAGTAAGGCTATTACCTCGATAGGGACCTGACCTATATAAAATTATATCTATATCTGTATTTGTTTTAGATTCTTACTAGTCTTGGTATCAGTGAATCCTTTGGGTATAACGAATCACGTATTCGACTTGTCAGTCTTCGATAGAGTCCATGTGGGGGAACTATCTAGTGTAAAAACGATCACATAAGTGAAAACTCTAAATCTAAAAGTTATGTAAATGCAACACCCCAGAAAAACTACAAGCCTAGGATGCCACTAAAACTAAACAACCCTGCCAAAATAATAAAAATCCGGCTGCAACTACCAACTATAACGCCCCAGAAAAACTACACAAGCCCGTGATGCCACTAAAACTAAACAACCCTGCCAAAATAATAAAAATTTGGTAGCAACTACTTTAATAGAGAAAACATCGTGGAAGCAACAACAATTACATAAGGGTTTATGTCCAACAACAGCAACAAACTAATATATATGAATTGGCTAATAACGTTATGACATTACATTGTTAACAATGCATTATTATGAGGAAATTTTTTTTGATTTTGTGGGTTTGCACTATGTGTATAATAATGTTAATTCATTTTCGAAACATGGCTATCAAATTCTCCAATTTGAAATAAATTCCATTTGAGCAGGGTCGGAATTAAGCTGCCGACGATTGAAGTGCGGTACGAAAACTTGAATGTGGAAGCAGAGTCATATGTTGGCAGCAGGGGCCTTCCCAACATTTTCAATACCTATGCCAACATATTTGAGGTATATTCTTATAGATAACTATCTAAATGATGGGGCATTGCATCGGGATTTTAGAAAACAAGAAACTCATAGGCACATTTTAGAAGCCTCATTCTTTTTCTCAATCAGCTCTACCAAACCAAGGACCCACTTTCACATGGAAATTTGGAAAGTACATATGGTACGCCTTCACAACAAAAACGACTTGTCTAGAAGTGGTTGGTGGTGTATCCCCATCTGTCAGGGAGTGGGTGGTAGATTTACTGCTTACCACCATCACCATTGGAGTCTTTTAAAATGGTTTATATGACTTACGTGAGGTATCTTTATATGACTGAGAAAATTACCACGCTCTAGAAAAAAAATCATGTTCAGCTATTTGTTGTACGAGAAAATCAATTAAGTAATAAACAAAGTCCCCATGCCAACTAATTCCAAACATAGAAAACATATACATCTGTTTGTTGGACTGAATTACAATGATTTGAGTGAAAACAACTAAACAACAACTTCCTGTCAGTTAAATTTCATAATCAGTAATTTCATATACTAATTGCATTTTGTTAAATATTTCAACAATTTCTCAATTGAGACTTCTGACGTTCAACTTCTATGGATATGTAATTGCTAATCATCAAGAGCATCATATTCC
Organism: Leersia perrieri; assembly: GCA_000325765.3. Taxonomy (NCBI): domain Eukaryota; kingdom Viridiplantae; phylum Streptophyta; class Magnoliopsida; order Poales; family Poaceae; genus Leersia; species Leersia perrieri. Next base: position 6,106,445 of record CM002487.1, on the reverse strand, counting down.
TACATATACAAAAATTTATAGTAGTTTTGTATAAGTTCAAAAAATCATTACTACTATGCCTGTTTATGCATGATGATATGTAACAATACATTAAAGTAAAATGTCCATTATAGCCACTTGAACTATTTCATTGGCATATCCTTTTGACTCATTTTACCCCCTAAAGTACTTAAAATGGTTAACTTTACTCCTTGATAAGATTTGTCTTTTTTTTCTTTGCTTTATACTCCCTCCGGTTTTAAACAGTTGACGTTGGTAAGTTCAAAATAGAGCTAACCAACGTCAAACAAAGAAGTCTTGAGGGAGTATAAGTTATGTTTCAAGATGCAATTTTGTATAGCCATACATGACTGTTATATGATAGTTCAAAATATTTTAAAAAGTTTCATGATTGTTTGCTGAACTTTAAAATCTTAGCCTACATAAAAAGTGATAGAAACAAATGTTGCAATGTAAATTGTAATATATCTATCATCATCGTACTCAATTTTCATGCAAAATATGACATATACGAAAAAAAAGTACCTTAATTTAGGGAGTAGAGTGAATCAAATCTTTAGTTTGAGGGTCTAAAATGGGCAAAAAAATGTTAATGATATCAAGTGCTCCTATGGAATAATTTGAGGGATTAAAAAGAACTTTTTGCATCTTAAAAATGAAAAAGTTTGCATTTTGGAATAGTTAGGTGCAAAAAATAGGTAAATAAATCCACCATAACGAAATGTTGAAACTAAAATTTGATTTGCATATAAAATATTTTATATGAGGGTTTTATTTTGGATGCAACTTGGCCTTGGACGTCCGTTCGGGGGCAAAATATTGGATGCTCCAGATTGTGTTTCAATGCATATAGAAAAATATTTCATCGTTTAGAAAAAATGTTTCAGTGGCGGTACTAATGAAACATTTTTACCCAAACATTTTTTACTCAGAACGGTGAAACATTTATTCTGAAACAAAAATTGGAGTGTCAGTCATTTGGGCTCCTAACGGACGTCTGGACTCTAGCATTTCCGTTTTATTCCATATATTTTATGGCATTTTAATAAAACCAGAAAACCATGTGGCACATCCAGCATGTCTATTCAATCTTGTGAAAACTAAACAAATTTCCTCCAGATGGTTCTAGCTGCTCCAACTGAAGGAATCGGTAGAGTGGATAGCTTTTATTACCAGATGGCATTATATTTACCACGGCCATTCCATTACCTTGAATATCACATTAGGTTCTGTTCTACTCTATTTTATGTTTACTGACATGGTGATAATAATCTCGAAACAGGGTATGGCGAATGCTCTTCACATAACACCAAAAAAGAAGCAGAAAATATCAATCCTTCACAACTTGAGTGGGATCATCAAGCCTCACAGGTAAATTATTAACTGTCAACTTCCAATTCATTTTTGTAGGATAAATATTGTTAATAAATAAAATGATCCCTGTTGTTTTTAGAATGACTTTGCTTTTAGGTCCTCCTGGATCAGGAAAAACATCACTGCTAATGGCCTTGGCTGGGACACTCCCATCGACTATAAAGGTACATTCCTTTATAATTTTCAGATTTTTTTCTTCCAGTATACTTGATCCGCCGTTTACCTTATCGGGGCAGGGAGGAGAGTCTACCATACCGCAGTAGTAAACCCGGTAATCGCGTGGTTATGGCGATAAACAGTGGCAAAACAGGACGAGACAAAAATATTTAATTTTTCAGTTAAATCTCTTTGAACTTGGTGGGATTATCAGGCCCACCACGTACCCGACGGCAGTTAGCATAATTACTGTGGCAAGGGGCATAAGGCAAACCTTCCTTGCTGCCCATACTAGCTTATATCAGTACATTGTCAATATCTGATTGAAGTACTTATATGAAGAAATACTGCATTTATTAAAAGGTATCAGGGACAATAACGTATAATGGGCATACAATGGATGAGTTTGTTCCCCAAAGATCTGCAGCTTATGTTAGCCAACACGATCTTCATTTAGCTGAACTGACAGTTCGTGAGACAGTCAGTTTCTCTGCAAAGTGTCAAGGAGTAGGCCATCACTATGGTAAGACAATAAATAGGATAGTTTGAAACTCATCGATCATGAATGCCCTGTTCCCTTGAAGCATTAGCATTTTCTATAAAATTCTTAGATTTGCTAATGGAACTATTGAGGAGAGAGAAGGAAGCAAATATCAAGCCGGATCCAGAAATTGATATATATTTAAAGGTACAAGTCTGTTCTAAACTATAACTGATTCCCAATCTTCTATTTGTCTACTTAGATTCACAATCTTTAATTCCCATATAAGGTTTGGTGAATGCCACCTTTATTTAGGCAAAAATGAGTATCAATTTCTCATTTTGCCTATGCAGGCAGCCACAACTGGAGATCAGAAAGCTGAGGTGGTCACAAATCACATACTTAAGGTGCAAGATCACAATCTACTTTGTTGTGATTTTACAATATATATGATAGTTGAAAATTGCATGTCAATCCCTTATAAGTTTACCAGTATGCATGATAATAATTCATTACTTTATATTTTTTTAATTTCTGAAGATTTTGGGATTGGATATCTGTGCCGACACAATCGTAGGGAATAATATGTTGAGAGGCATATCAGGAGGGCAGAAAAAGCGTCTAACTACAGGTAATGTATAATGGAATTTACTAAAGTGCCAGATGGTTACAAAGGCTAATCTAACCTGTAATATTGATAATGCAGCTGAGATGCTTGTCACACCAGGACGCGCACTTTTCATGGATGAGATATCAACTGGACTTGACAGCTCCACAACATTCCACATAGTAAATTCTATTCGGCATACCATTCGCATTCTTGGTGGGACAGCAGTTATTGCATTGCTACAGCCTGCACCAGAGACGTACGAATTGTTTGACGATATAATTCTTCTCTCAGACGGTCAGGTTGTCTACAATGGCCCTCGTGATCATGTCCTTGAGTTTTTTAAATCAGTGGGATTCAAATGCCCTGAGCGAAAAGGTGTAGCTGACTTCTTGCAGGAAGTAAGTTTCCGCACAATGTTCAATGATGGTAGGGCCATAGGATTTTTTTTCTCCTGGTGCTTAAGTTTGACTGTAATATGTGGTAGGTTACATCGAGGAAAGATCAAAAACAATATTGGATACATGGCGATAACACATACCGATATGTCCCTGTTATGGAGATTGCTGAGGCATTTCAATCTTTCCATGTTGGCCAGGCAATTAGACGTGAGTTGGCAGTCCAATTTGACAATAGCAAGATCCATCCTGCTGCACTGAAAACATCAAAGTATGGTGTCAACATGAAAGAACTACTTAAAGCTAACATTGATAGGGAGATATTACTCATGAAAAGAAACTCCTTTGTATATATATTCAAGGCACTTCAGGTGATTCACAAAAGAACCCATAAATTTCAAATAGTCAAAGCTAACTGGCTTCTTATTTTGTTATTTCTCTAATCTTTTCAGTTAATAATGGTGGCAATAAATGCAATGACTGTCTTTATCCGTACCAATATGCATCGTGACTCAATAGAAAATGGGAAGATATACATGGGAGCACAATTCTATGGAATGATCATGATCATGTTCAATGGGTTGGCGGAAATGGGACTAGCTATTGCAAAGCTCCCGATTTTCTTCAAGCAAAGGGATCTACTCTTTTATCCAGCATGGACATATTCCTTGCCATCATGGATCATTAGGACCCCCATAAGCTTCCTCAATACAACAGTGTGGGTCTTCCTAACATACTATGTTATCGGATTTGACCCCAACATAGAGAGGTATGGGAAAAAATCTGCACTCAATGATCTCCTGTAATTAATATTTTGCAAAGATGAATGAAAATAATGCAATGTTGCAGATTTTTTAGACAATATCTTGTTCTTTTTGCAATCTCTGAGGCAACATCCGGACTTTTCCGCTTCATTCCCGCCCTTACAAGGCATCCGGTTATTGCAAGCACCATGGGCTCATATTGTATACTAATTTGTATGCTTTCAAGTGGATTCATCTTGCCAAGAGGTACGCGGACTATCTAATGGAACACCACACACACACACACAATATGATTGTTTTGTTTAACAGATAATGTGAAAAAATGGTGGATATGGGGGTATTGGATATCACCCCTTATGTATGGACAAAATGCCTTAGCAGTAAATGAATTCTTAGGTCACAGCTGGAACAAGGTAAAAAAAAACTTACTGAATCAATTGAAAGAAATATATCCGAAATATGTATAGCTAAAACATTTTGTTATTGCTCAACTTCAGGTAGTGCCTGGTTTGAGAGAAACACTTGGAAGGCTAGTTCTACAATCTAGTGGGTTTTCCCCTAGGGCCAAATGGTTTTGGATTAGTATTAGTGCCTTACTCGGATATGTGCTTCTATTCAATATCCTCTACACTATTTGTCTCACATTTCTTGCATGTGAGTTACAAAACATGAATTTCTTATCTTAGTAAAAGTTAATCTTGCAGATGTACACATGGATTCTAATTTTATGCACCATCTTGTTCTTTGTAGTATCTAAGAACAACCATCCAACAATGTCTCAAGAATCGCTGCAGATAAAACAAATTAATTTAGCCGGTGAAGTTTTGAAAGCATCGTCTAGAGGTCAGGCTACCAACAATACAAGATATAGATATGTTTTATTTGAATATCAAAAAGTATATACATTATATAGTATCTAAGATGTCATTTAACAACTGAGTTGCATATGTGTTATGTGTAATAGATGTTGAGGATGACAACAACAGTGAAGCGAATTCAATCCACGCAACAGGAAATTTTAGTCCCGACAAGAAAGGAATGATTCTCCCTTTTGTACCTCTTTCCATCACATTTGAAGATATAAGATATAGTGTAGACATGCCAGAGGTACACAAATTAATGTTAGATATCTAGTCTGGACAAAAATGTTTCTATTTGCATAATTCACTATATTTGTACCACATATGAGCAAACACAATCTATAATTATCTTTATCCAACAAAACTTGCAGGCATTAAAAGCACAGGGTATGGCCGAGCCTCGGTTGGAACTACTGAATAATATCAATGGTTCATTTAGGCCAGGAGTACTTACAGCTCTTATGGGTGTTAGTGGTGCGGGCAAGACAACATTGTTGGATGTGTTAGCTGGGAGGAAGACCAATGGGTACATAGAGGGTAATATTACCATCTCTGGCTATCCAAAGAAGCAAAGAACTTTTGCTCGTGTGTCAGGATACTGTGAACAAAATGACATCCATTCACCAAATGTAACTATCTATGAGTCTCTTTTGTTTTCTGCATGGCTCAGATTACCTGTCGAAGTTGACAGTGCGACAAGAAAGGTTAGATAGTAAATTAATACTTTCACTCTATTTTAATACAAATTAGGATACAAGAATGTACATTTTATGATTTGGCCAAGAATAGTTCACATCATGTTACAAATGAAAAAAAAATGATCTTATTGAAATTTCCACTACATATATAATAACACAGATATGAGACGAGCTAGAAGCTAAACATTCTCTATTAATAGTTTCTTTCAAAGTAATATTCATGTATGATTTAACATGGCTTGCAGATGTTTATCAATGAGGTCATGGAGCTTGTAGAGCTTCTCCCCTTAAAAGATGCATTGGTTGGATTGCCTGGGGTGAGCGGATTATCAACTGAACAACGGAAAAGGCTAACAATAGCAGTGGAGCTAGTTGCCAACCCATCTATCATATTCATGGATGAACCAACATCTGGGCTTGATGCACGAGCAGCGGCCATTGTCATGAGGGTAATAAGGAATACTGTCGACACAGGAAGAACAATTGTTTGCACAATTCACCAACCAAGCATTGACATATTTGAATCTTTTGATGAGGTATATGAAACTATACTAAAATAGATCATTTTTTCTATCACATGAATTTAAATGAAATGATGGATAAGTAAATCACTTGTGAGTTAACATACTTTACATACCTATTCAATTCCTTCTATTAATATTTGCAGCTCTTCCTAATGAAACGAGGAGGCGAAGAGATTTATGTAGGTCCAATAGGACAACATTCTTGTGAATTGATCAAATATTTTGAGGTGATAAAAATCATCGAAAGTAATATATGTTTACTGTTTTATACTAATAGAAAACCTACTGAACTACTTTGTTTTTTCACAAGGCTATTGAAGGTGTCAGCAACATAAAACATGGATACAATCCTTCAACTTGGATGATGGAAGTGACTAGTACATTGCAGGAACAAGTGACTGGGGTTAATTTTACTCAACTATACAAAAATTCTGAACTATATAGGTAGATACTGAGTTGCCCTTTCTATATGAGTCTATTGTGCCTAAATTGGTCAATTATAAAAATATTACAAACATATTAGATCCACATATGCTATGTTCCAAAAATAAAACAATGGTTTTTTCCACTAATATAAAAAATGTAATATTGAGACAAGGTAGTTGCAAAAGAAAACGAATACTCTATATCAACAACAAATTATAATTAAATCATAATGTTGAAATATAAGTGCCTCAAATTAGATGAACAAATTGGTGAACATGTTGTACTCTTTTACCGTTGTTGTTTGAACTTTGTGACAAGGTAATAGGCATTCTTACTATTCAACAATGTATATGCTTGTTTCCATTATAGGAGGAACAAAATTTTGATAAAGGAGTTAAGCAAACCTCCCGAAGGTTCAAGCGACTTATCGTTCCCAACTCAATATTCACAACCCTTTCTTACACAATGTTTGGCTTGCCTCTGGAAGCAACATCTATCATATTGGAGAAATCCTACGTATATTGCCACGAAGTACTTTTATACCGTTGTAAGTGCATTGTTGTTTGGAACAATGTTCTGGGGTATTGGCCGAAAAAGGTACTTACAAACGATAAACAAATGCAAGTTAATAACATTATATGATATTGTTACATATTACCTCTAGTCCATCTACTGTAGTTTACTCGATATATTCGACTATTGCAGGCACAATCAACAAGCCTTGTTCAGTGCCATGGGTTCGATGTATTCCGCATGTCTGACTATGGGGGTGCAGAATTCCTCCTCAGTTCAGCCAGTTGTATCAATTGAGCGCACAATCTTTTACAGGGAAAGAGCATCACACATGTACTCATCATTGCCATATGCCTTGGGACAGGTAAAATTCTCTAGCATCATAATCACATGGATGTATATGCATATGAGCCTGTATAAAAATGTTGTAAGATACTAGTATTCATCTATAAAATCAACGCCCTCTATAATTGAAAAGAAACAATGAAGCAATATATAATCCATCTTAACATCTATTTCCTTTTCAGGTTGTAATTGAACTTCCATACATATTTCTTCAAACGTTGATATATGGTGTGCTAGTATATGCTATGATAGGATATGAGTGGACCTGTGCCAAGTTTATTTGGTACATGTTCTTCATGTACTTCACCCTATCATACTACACATTTTATGGCATGATGGCAGTGGGCTTGGCTCCAAACTATGCCATGTCCACTATAGTTTCCACGACATTCTATACCATGTGGAACCTTTTTTCAGGATTCCTAATACCACGGACCGTAAGTATACTAACTTTTCTGAATTAACTAATTCTACAAGACTCTGGGATAAATTAACTCGACGACTGAGATGTTGCTAATGTAACTCCTATTGCAGCGCATTCCAGTATGGTGGAGATGGTATTATTGGATTTGCCCTGTTGCATGGACACTCAATGGGTTGGTCACTTCACAATTTGGAGATGTAACCGACAAGTTTGATAATGGTGTGCGTGTATCTGAATTTGTTGAGAGCTACTTTGGTTACCATTATGACTTGTTGTGGGTGGCCGCTATCGCGGTTGCCTCATTTGCTGCTCTTTTTGTCTTTCTCTTCGGGCTCTCACTGAAGCTATTGAATTTCCAGAAGAGATAATCAAGAAAAAATACTTGATTATAGAATTTTAATAGAACCTAGTTAGCACATATGTTACAATAGAAAGTACATGCAATGGAACAATATGAGAATAACAACTTATAGCATGTACAAAAGCACCGACTATGCATTTGTGTTTATTTACTGATAGTTTGCTCAATTAACTAAAAGATGTGAAAAGAATGGCATCATATACACAATGAAAGGTATAAACAGTACGCATGCTATTTTCAATACACATAATATACCCACATGTTAAACAACCTAAGTAACATGAAATGTATTGGCTAGAAAGTACTCACCAGTCATGTATGTATGTATACAAGAAGAACAACCGTCATCAACTTCACTAAAAGTCCAACTATCAAGAAGAGGCAAGTGGCACACATATGGGGGAATAATGGATTGGGCAGCAAACAAGATTGAGATGGGTGTAGTTGGCGATTATGTGCAACCAATGACCAGTTACCTAAAATTTTTGCAACTCTTTGGCATTACCAAAATAATCAACAAATTAATTCATTGGTAGAAATTAGGGGCACATAAACAACAACATATTGTTGGTGGCTCTTATGCCAAACATAAGTTAATCCGCAAGTGTAGAGATATGGTCAGAGCTTTGACTCAACACTACCAGCACTGTGTAGCACCATCATTGTAGAATATTGTATCCCATGAACAAAGTGAATCATGCACAAGTCACTTTGATTGAGCAGCCTAAATTGAATTTTTCTTTAGTAGTCTGATGGTTTGATAAATAGTTGGCTACAAGAAAACAACAACAAAAAGGGCTGAAATATTATATAATCATATAATCAAGGACACTAAAATTAATAACCAATAAAAATGTTGCATTAGAAATAATAACTTGCCATATGTTGGTTTGCTATGTATCCCGTCCATCCTAAGGAACTCACAAATATAGTACCAAAAAGATTGCTATGGTTAGTTTGCTTGTGGAACTTTTTCATGTAGTAATGCATGTACCTTTGAAGACTACTAGTCCACTTGCAAATTCAAAAATTGACGACTTTTTCAAAATAATAGTGTTGGAACTACTAGCCTCCTCTTCACCTTTTTTTCCTTTGCTTTAAAATCATACTTAGGCCCTTCCGTGTCCTAGAAGAATTGAGGAATTAAGATCAACTATGAAAATTTTGCATGTAGGTTCTTTCCTCATCCTAAAGGACGAATGTCTACAATGTTCCTTAGTGTTTATCAAGCTATCCACTGCAATTTTTTATTAGTGTTTTATGACAAAATTACATATATACATGCCCTTCCCACCGTCTGGGCGCATGGAATAAAAAAATACCTTCACAGGAGAGCCAAGAAAGTCGTAAATACAAAATTTCCATGGCTCCTCCCAATTCATCTACTAGACGTCATCAAAGCGGCCACCATCTAGGAGCATGGTTAATATATAAAAATCATATAAAACGGGAGGAATCAAAATTAGATATTTTGATTGAATAAACTGCGGGGGCCTCCCCTACAGTGATTCCATAAAAAAAGATATTTTGGTTGAACTGGTCGATGCATACAACTTAACATAACATAGTATTAGAGCCAGAGGTCTCGAGTTTGAATCCTAACTGGCATACAATTAAATAAAATAATTGCAACCCTCCCATAATCTACGCTTGACTTGAAGGGGTCTTGAGAGGGGGAGTGTTGGACTGTATACAGTTAATTGCCCACATTTCCCTATCAACTTAAGCTTTCGAGTTGAATTAGTCGGTGCATGCAACTTAATAGGATAGACCCGGCCATCGCCCACTACTCCAACCTAACTTATGCCCCAGCACTGGACCGCACGGTGCACTGCTACTACCAAGAGCACTGTCTCCCTTCCCGGTGCTCCCAAACCCACATGCCGGAGCCGTCACTTGCCATCACTCAATCTTCTGCTCGCCGCCAGCCTTGCTGCCACCCCGCTGGCATCGAGCAGACACGGGGACATCGGGAACCGGACTCCAATCATCATCCCAACTCCTCCATTGTCGCTGCAGTCAAACCGGCAGCGACCACTATGAACCAACAGAAACCGGCCGACCACTATGACAATAGTTTACATTTTAGATAAATAATTTGACTATTATATTCGCAATATAATGCACTTTTATGAACTACAAAAACATATTTACAATTAGTTTGAACCGTAGTACTTCTCACAATTAAACTGACAATTTAAGATCCACATTAACTACGTTTTAATATAAAAAAATATGGCACATGGACATAATATATACTACAGAAAAATTATTAAGTCATTTATCCATTATATATTAATCGATAAACACATGTAGCCATAATATAAGAAAACAACTGTCGAATAAAAGGTTTGTTAGTATTAAATATATGTACAATTTATCATTCATTTTAATACTCGCTAATTCATAAAAAATCAGGCCATATAGATTTTAGGAATCGCTATATATCTGGCGACAGAATTATTGAAAGATATCTGTCAAATTTTGCGCCACTCGATTTGCATTAGGATGCGTGAAATCAAGGATCCACAAAATCAAACCGTTGAGTGGTGGTCGCTGGAATTCGATCTCGCATCTCCTAAATTGACGCACGAAGCCTGCTTCTGCTATGTTACAACTCTTTTTGACAGAAAAACAAGAGTTACATACTACTTATTATATACTTACATGTAAATTACAATGTAATTACATTCAAAATACACTATAATTACATTTGAAAGATTTGAAAGAAAAATTTTGTCACCAGATTTCTAGCTATTCCCATAGATTTTTGCGGTGCTATTTACTTTTGGATGCAATCAAACAATCCATTAACATGCTATATTTTGTTATACTCCCTCTATTCTAGAATATAAGGTGCACAAGTGTTTTAAGATATTAAAGGAGAAAGCCTCTATAATTGTGACATGGGCACCCATTCGTGACAGCGCAGGTGTTGCAGGCGTGCGAGGCGGCCAGGCAGCTGGGTGAGGCGGCGGCGGCACCGGCAAGGGCAATACCGGCCCGGTGGCGAACGGTGGGATGTTAGGAGGCTTAATTATTGGGGTAGGATAACGCACGGGAGCTCGGCCGTGACGAGCGTCACGCGTGCGGAGGCCACGGTGGTCACGCACGGCGCCGGCGATGGTCGGGTGCGGCGACAGAAGAAGAAGGGCGCCGGCGATGTGGTGAGTGCCGGAGCTCAGAGAGAGGTCGGTGGGCATCGATTCGCCCTAGGTGTCACGAATTTGCCCACTGCAGGCTCCAATTTAACCCGAGACGGCCTGGTGGCGTGCGAGTGGTGGTGGTGGTGATCTAGTGCGGCGGCGGAGCGGTGCCCCGGTGAGGCCGTGAGGGAGAGATCACCGGGATTGGGAAGTGGCTCTGTGAGCTCCGCCTGGACATGGGGGTCTCGATTCGACCCCCGGCTGGGTCCAATTTTGCCTCCGTTTGTCCGTCCACATACCACGGCCTACTGCCGGCGGCGGTTGTTGGGTGCTGTACGGGCGACGCCGACGGAGCGGGGTCGCCGGAGCACGACGGTGGTCTGGGGCTCTGGGCATCCTACGAGGGCTATGATTAGACCAATCTTGCTGCTTAATTTTTGGGGAAATCCGACTAGTTGTGGGGCGGCTCAGTAGTCAGTACCGTGCCCGGCAGCGGCACAGGCGATAGCACGGCTGCCGGCGACGCGCGGGAGTAAGGCAGGCAGCCTGCCTGTCCTAGCCGCGCTGGGCTGCGTGGCTAAGAAGGCCTAAGGTGGATGACTAGGCCGGGCCAACAGGGAGGGATGCAAGGAAGTGTGTTAAACTTCGGCCTGAGTTTTGGGCTGGTTGAGGAGAGAAGGGAGTGTGGTAGGCCTTTACTAGAGTTTGAGCCCAAGCTAGGTTAGGATTTGGGAATTATATTTGCTGTAAAAGGAGGTTTGTAATAGACTCGGGAAGATAAGATGTTGGTTTGAATTCATAATTAGATTTGTGAAAAGGTTTGGGTGTAAAGTAGTGCCCCCTTTTTGTATGGAGGTACTTGGATGACTTTTGACCATAGCTTGTCTTTTAATTGGAGTGGGTCTTGTAAATTGAGTTTTGACTACAAATTGATGGATATTTATACTTGGTACTCGGTATGGTTTTATTCTACCTTTGCAATAGGTTTTGCAACATACTAGGTTTTATGGCCGAGTGGTTGGGAGGGTGATTTGCAAATGCACCTTGAATAAAATTTGGTTTCAAAGAGGAAGGGGGGTATAAAAATATATTTTAATGTGGGAGTCGATTTTGAGCTACATGCTGAACATGGATTTAATCTAATTTATATTGGGCCTTTACAAATATAGTTTCATCTTTTATGAAATAAATTTAATAAGCATTTATATTCAATTTGGCATATAATTTGGATCATGGGGTTTGTAACTGCATTTTATTGTAAGGTTTTCATTTGAACTGCTTTGGTTTGTATTGGTTTATACATATAATTGAATTGGTCACTAAATTGGTGATTATTATTCCCTTTAGGAATTAGGTTTATAGTTTATAATTATTTTAGCTAATTCCATACACACAAATTGATTTGTATAGCACTCAATTACATTAAATGGCACCGGCAAGAAGCAAATAGGTCCGAAGAGATAGAATATGATGCAGTTTCGCAAAAAATTTTGATGGGAGTGATTTTTACGTTTCAGATTTTATTTCCAAATTTTAAGGATGTTATATCCCCAAATCTGATGCTCCGCCATCGAAGACGTCGTGCCACTGCCGCCACCCAAGCTGTCGCGCCGCCACCGTCGAAGCCAACGAGGAAGTCAAGGCAGAAACGACGATGACCCCTACATCTGATGCACCGCCATTGAAGATGCGTGTCGTCGCCGTTGATAGTTGCAGCACCCCGCGACAGCCATGGTTGTCATCCTCCTCGCCGCTAGCCCCGCCGATAGTGATGGAAAGTTAAATAGGGAGGATAGTAGAAAGGAGAAATTTCTTGAGATCTTATCTAATTTTTTGTTTAAGTTGAGGGGGTTTCCTGTATAGTTTTGGACTAAAATGTAAAATGTATTAATTGAAGGCGGAACAGCAAAAGAAAAGGGGCTGAAATAAAAATTTTACGTGGATCCCACGTGGGTGTCCCTCATTGTGGAGTAGCTCTATTGCATCGTCGGCTAAGATGGCGGCTTAGGGACACGACCGGTCGTTTCACTGACCGTGAGAGCCTTTAGTTTGAGCTTGGCTGCCATCACTATTTTCTTTTCAATTTTTGCCTCCCAAACGAAGCTGTACGCCATGTTTTATGCGTGCATGCTAGCTAGTTCATGTATCTTCCATGTGATGAATAAAATACGGCAAAAAATACATAAGGCTAGACTACTTGTCGATCGGTACCACAACAAACTCCAACTGATAACCTGTTCGAAGCAAATAATTTTATTATCTACAGTTTGAAATCCTCTGCCCGAATTCTCGACGAAGTTGCACTACTCGCCTAAAGATTTGGAGAGGCGTATTTAAAAACAATAGAAGTCGGCAGTTGCATCACTGATGTGATCCATGCAGACAAGAGCATGAAAACAACAGGTGCAAACTCCACCGGAAACCGTTTAGCCAGTGGCCTTATTACATATTTTCAGACGCAAAAAGCTAGCGAATGCAAAGTGTGATCTTACCTGACGTAAGTTCGTGGTCGCCAATCAAAGTTCGTGCGTCGATTGTGATTTTTAAGCCAAATGTCCTGATCTCGTTGGACAGCGGACGGCTGCTAAACAGCAGCCATTAAAAAATCTGCTCCATTTGGCCTTATCCATGATTGATGGTGATGATGCTTCCCTTTCTATTAGACAATACTTCCCTCCAAGCTAGGCCAGCTACAACCTGGGAAATGGGGATTGATCAAGATCAGAAAAAGAAAATCAGTGACTTCAATAATTAAGGAACAAAGTTTCTTCTTTGTTTTTCATTTTGGGACCAAAAGAATCTGCGCCCACTTAAAAGATGCAGATGTACGAATGGTGGTTTAAACATCATGCATGACAGAGAAACGCATTTATGTATGCTCTGACCGGAATTGACATATATTCTTCGAACTACATATGCCGCATAATTCCTTTTTTACTGTACATGTGTGTTTTTATATGTACATTTTAGTTGAATGAGCATAGTAGTGGTGAGGACCTGCTGAGAAAGATATAGCGACTTACATTTTAATTTTTGTGTTAATTGGATCCGTGCAATTGTAAGTTTATCGAATTGCAAAAATAAATGATATTAGTTTGGTGTCACCGTATCATTATAATTTTTATAAAATAACAGCCAAGCCACTACCGTCACTGTTTTCATCCATCTATCATGTTTTCTATCTCCTCTTATATCCTCCATCTTCTTTCATCTCTACCAACCAATTCAGCCGGCTGCCAGTGGCGTCCTTGGTGGTTGGCGCCTTCGTCCGTCACGGACGCGCGTCTCCGTCTCGGCGTGCCTCGCCACGCCCATGCCTCTACCGGCCTCGGCACCACGCGGCAGGAGCTGGCCGCGGCGAGTTGGGCACTACTTGGGCGGTGGTAGAGGACGAGGTGATGTACACGGCTGCAAGCTGTATACCTGCGCGGCAATGCGGCGGGGGAAGCAGCACTGTGTGCCTTCAAAGTTCGAACTAATGAGCAAGGATCTGGGATTGTGATTTGTGGTATGTGTTGATTGATTCTTGCTTTTTGGTTGGTAACTTGTATAATACTGAGTTCTGATGATGGACGTATATCACCCCGACTGCCTGCTCGCCCAATAATGCAAAGCAGCCTCATAGTTCTCCACGGCCACAAATGGTATCGTGGAAGGAGAAAGGGAGGGGATGATGGAGCAGGGCGGGTGGGGGAGGGAATCGTCTGATGGGCTGCTGCGCCGACGTGAGTGCCTATAGCTGTCTACGTCATCTGCCGCAGGAAAGGAGGAGAAGACGGGAAAAGAAGGAAGAATACGGAAAACTGAGCAGACAGAGAATGTGACGGCAATAGCACGGTTTCTATTTATAAAAATTCTAACGGCACATAGCTAGTTTCATAAATTTTATTGGTATTTCTCGAACTTTTGACAAATTTACAATAGCATAAATCCAATTAACCCTTTTTTTTTGGGACAATTAACCCTTATTTGTTATGGTGCAAATGATCATTAAACATGCTTAGGTATCTATTTTCCTACTATATTTGTAAATTCAAATAAGTACATAGCAAAGCCACTGAGATTTAAAAGGTGAGGTGACATGATAACTTTATACCTTTTCTGCAGATTCGCGTGGTTCATATAATTAAACAAAACAGGGCCTGCGCGTTAAACAAAACAAGGAAATCCAAGTATGAGTTGTGATCTCGTTTGCTAGTTTCTTAGGGAGATCAATTGCCCATCCAATTCGAATCTTTTATGTACAGGGGAAATACTCCTATAAAAACCAATAGTGGTGATGGCAGTGAATCTTTCACTACCACCTACTCACACTGTATTTTTGCAACTTACCCCTTTAACTTCATAATATTAAAAATCAATCAAATCTAGAAGCTAGATGGATATCCACGTATGAAATCAAATTGGGAAATATTTTCTATATAAAAATATGGTAAAACAAAGTATTTTTTCTTCCATTTTAGAAAATAATATAATACGTTTTTATCCGTGGCAAAACACAGGCATTCAACTAATAGGGGAAAAAGCAACACTTCAAGGTGCCACAATCATTTTGTATTTGTGAATTACTTAAAAAGTTGTGTCCGATAAATTCCATGTTAGTCAACAGAGAAATTTTATCGAATGTCCGGTAACAAACGAAAACTGTGCTATCCAAAGAGTTAATGGCTGCGTTTATTCCCCTTAAACCTGCCAATTAAACCCCAGGCCACTAATCACTCATTCATTTACTCTCTCTCATTGGCATACCAGGAGACTCGGAACGAGTAGGCCTCCAGAACTAACACCGCGTCACGAGTACCTGTATGAGTAGACGGGCGATATAGTTTTTGGGGAGCGCTTCTGAGCGACTGCTTAAGGGTCTTTCTCATGGCGACAAACGAGGTGAACATCAACCTCAAACGACAATGAAACTGGTGATGGATCAAGTGAATTGTCTACATTCAACTCTGGTATGATTTCTACATATTGATCATGAACATGATAGGGGTTATCTTGTTCTTTTTTGTGCTGAATATGTTTAGTTTTACTCAAGATCATTTCCTACTTTATGGTTTCATGATGTTGATTATTTCTTTATCGAATTTCTGGATTAAATTATATAAAAAATTGACTAGATTTCCAACAGCAAAGCCACCGAGATTTAAAAGGTGAGGTGGACATGATAGCTTTATACCTTTTCTGCAAATACGTGTGATTCATATAATTAAACACAGAAATATGGCCTGTGCGTTAAACAAAGCAAGGACATCCAACTATGAGTTATGTTCTCGTTTGCTAGTTTCTTAGGGATATCAATTACCCATCCAATTCGAATCTTTTATGTATAGGGAAAAAAGACAACGCTTGGTACCACAGTCATTCTTTTTGTGAAACTACTTGAAAAGCTTTTTT
>CM002487.1:6056214-6089939 GCA_000325765.3 Leersia perrieri | reverse complement strand
GAGGGGGGCTTAAATTTTGTGCATATGAGATGATAATTTAAATCTATGTTTCAGTATCACAACATATATAATTTGTAGGTAGAGTCTCTTTAGTGTCCCAAAAGAATACAAAGAGTACTCGGTATATATTCAGATTTTGGGGTGTATATCATGTTTTGTTTCTAGAAGGCTACGGTTGCATGTTTGTGATAAGCCCAGCAGGCAGGCAGCTTCTTTCGTAGCGGCACAGGTTTTTATCTCCATAATAAATACTCACGAGCACCCAAATCAAATTCGTCCTGAAACTAATCATACGCTGTCGTAACGGCCGACGTCACCCCCGTTTCGTTAACGCTCTCCCTTCACTCCCATTATAAGCGATGCCCATCTCTTTCGTGGCATCTCTCCATCATCTACTAAGCTCTGCTCCGGCGAGCTCTCTCTCACTCGGGAATCGGGATGGATGACGCCGGCGAGATACACGCGTTCGGGGGAAGCCTACGGCGGGAGGGGTCGTCGACGTGGTCGTCGTCCCGCGCCGGCGACGTGTATTTCTCCCGCGGGTCGTCGTCGGCGGCGGCGGCGAGGGATGTGGAGGACGACGAGGAGGCGCTGCGGTGGGCGGCGCTGGAGAAGCTGCCGACCTACGACCGGGCGAGGACGGCGGTGCTCGCCATGCCGGAGGGCGAGCTCCGCGAGGTGAACGTGCAGCGGCTCGACCCGGCGGAGCGGCACGCGCTGCTGCAGCGGCTCGCCTGGGTCGGCGACGACCACGCCCGATTCCTCTCCAAGTTCAAGGATCGCGTCGACAGGTGAGAGAGAGAGAGAGAGATGATGAGATTTTCAAATTTTTGAAGAAACATTCGCGTGGTTTTGGGATGTTGGTTCTGCAAATTTGAAAATATATATTGTGATGTCTGATTTCGAATTTGTGAATAAATATTCGCGTGGTTTTGGGATATTGGTTTCGAAAATTTGAAAAAATTGTGATGCAGAGTGGATGGGACAAATTATTTTTTTTTTTTTGAAGAACGGCAAAAGCTTTGCCTCGTATATATTAATAGAGAATGAGGATTGGACGGATTATCATTGTCAAAGGTTTTTTTAGCATTAGATATAAATTTGTGAATCCGATGACGAGATTTCGAATTTGTGAAGAAACATTCGCGTGGTTCCAGATCAAAATTTGAAAATATTGTGATGTGAGTGGATGGGGACATATGGTTTAGGATTAGAATTTGAAAATATTGTGATATGAGTGGACGGGACCGATTATCATATTTTTTCAGCATTGGATTTACAATCACGAATAATAATACAGATATGATATGTTTTGTGATGTTTACTTCACGTGGTTTGATGTGATTGGGTGATTATGATGTGCAGAGTTGGGATTGAGCTGCCCACGATCGAGGTGAGGTACGAGAATCTGAATGTGGAGGCAGAGGCATACGTTGGGAGCAGGGGTTTGCCAACAATCCTAAACACCTACGCCAACGTGCTGGAGGTACGCATGTTCATTATATCTATACTACGATAATTAATCCCAAAATCTGTGTAGTTTGTCCAAACTAATATCTGTCAGATATTACAAGTTGGTACTGTTCTTAATGCCGAGAGCAATCATCAGTTGTTGAGATTAGTTTTCGGATGAATTGGTTTTTTTGAGTTTAATAGTACTACTCTGATCTGGCAAGTAGTTTTCTGAAAGAAACAGATCTCTTGGTTGCTAGTATTGATTGGTGTACAGAGCACCTGCTCTGATGTGCAATGCGTTACGTGCGGAGATTAATTTAGTGCTTTACATAATGGTGCCAAGTGGTGTGGCAATAATATAATGCTAAATGAGACAACTGATTGGTATCATGTTGACTAGTACCACGGAGTGCATTTTCTTGTCATAGTTTTCCTTTCTGTTTGGAATGGCTTGTGTCAATGACATGGCTTGAGTAATCTGCAGGAGGAAGAACATTTTGTGTTAGTAAAAACAAATCGAATGCCCGCAATGAATTCAAATAATGACAGTTGGCCATGTTAGCTAAAGAAATACTGCAGGGCAGCAAAATTCTGAGTCACTATTAGGACAGACACACTGGTGATATGGAACTATGGAAGAGCAATTGAATGCTCCGGTTGGAGTTGGTAACACGTTTTTCTGGGATATCTTGATATACAGCAAACTTTCCTGATTTGTGGGCCCTGAAAATCAAGAGTTCGTTATCAGAAGACCTCCTAAACATGTATATAGCTGTATGTACTACATGTATGTAAATAACACAAAAAAAATACTAAGTTAAATAAAATTTATTCAGTTAGTATTATACAATTTTGCCCATAAGGGTCTTAACATAAGGAAATGTAACATGTGCACTGTCGCCTGCATTCATCTACCAGATATCATTGACTCTCTTTTCATATTGTGCATAACTGCATATGCACTAGATGACCTAGACTCTCCATGCATGTGCACTGACAAGGTGGTATAATCACCTCCATCCAAACAGGGCCTGGCAAACACTCTCCGCATAACACCAAATAGGAAGCAGAAAATATCAGTGCTTCACAACGTTAGTGGGATAATCAAGCCTCACAGGTAACTTCATAGCATATCGCCAATCTCAAAATAATATTTAGTTCATTCAGTGTTATCTTATAGCTGCAATGTTCAGAATGACTTTGCTTTTGGGCCCTCCTGGCGCGGGAAAAACATCACTTCTTTTGGCCTTGGCTGGAAGTGTCCCTTCAGGTCTAAAGGTACACAGTTCTTTTTTGAATTTCACCAGTACATTGTATATCATTTTACCGTACCTTTAAATTATTAGTACTAAATGTCACATCACAACCGCAAAAGGTATCTGGAGCATTAACTTACAATGGACATACCATGGAGGAATTCGAGCCACGAAGATCAGCAGCTTATGTTAGTCAACATGATCTGCATATGGGTGAATTGACGGTTCGAGAGACAATCAATTTCTCAGCAAAATGTCAAGGAATTGGCCACCGCTACGGTAAGAAACATAAAAATGGAAAAAACTAAAATTAGAACAATTAATGTCATATCACATGAAATAACTAAAATTCTCTGCAAAATGCTCAGATCTGCTGATGGAACTATCAAGGAGAGAAAAGGAAGAAAATATCAAACCAGATCCAGAAATAGATATATACTTGAAGGTTCAATGCAGTTCTTTAGATCACAAGTCATCTCATTCACTAAGTTGTTCCATTTAGTTGATATTAGATTTTATTATATATGGCTGTTCCAAAAAAATAGTTTGATGCATAATAACTTCCCATTTGGCTTGTGTAGGCAGCTGCAACAGGAGAACAAAAAGCTGAGGTGGTCACAAATCACATACTAAAGGTACATGAACTTTAGTTACTTATATACAGTTCTTTTGTAATTCATGTTAACTGACAGTTCAAACTTGAATGGCAATAAAATGAGCATATGAAAAGGTGTTCATGATACTAAATCTTCAATTTTCTTTTTTTCAACTATTGAAGGTACTGGGGCTGGATATTTGCGCTGACACTATTGTAGGCAATAATATGTTGAGAGGCATATCAGGGGGGCAAAAAAAGAGAGTAACCACAGGTAGTGTATCTTTGGAGCAAATAAAGTATTAGATGCTTACGTATTCCAGATATACATTGTTCTCTATGATCTAAGTTGTCCAACCTGTGAAATTGTTCCTGCAGCTGAGATGATTGTCACCCCAGGACGAGC
Organism: Leersia perrieri; assembly: GCA_000325765.3. Classification (NCBI taxonomy): domain Eukaryota; kingdom Viridiplantae; phylum Streptophyta; class Magnoliopsida; order Poales; family Poaceae; genus Leersia; species Leersia perrieri. The sequence continues at coordinate 6,086,227 of CM002487.1, read as the reverse complement.
CCTTTTCATGGATGAGATATCAACTGGACTTGACAGCTCCACAACGTACCAGATTGTGAACTCGATCAGACAGACCATCCACATTGTTGGTGGAACTGCAGTCATTGCCCTGCTACAACCTGCACCAGAGACATATGAATTGTTTGATGATATAATTCTCCTCTCGGACGGTCAGGTTGTCTACAATGGTCCTCGTGAACATGTGCTTGAGTTCTTTGAATCAGTGGGCTTCAGATGTCCTGAGAGAAAAGGCATAGCTGACTTCTTGCAGGAAGTGAGTAATTGAGTTTCCTCTCCTTTGATTAAAAAATAATATCTTGAAATGCCTTTAAGGAATAAACTTGACGTACATGGGGAAGTTTTGTAATGCAAATGTTATTGACAAGCGAACTGGATAGAGGACTAGCATTTTACAAAAATGTTATTCATGCTGGGCATTCTGGAAGAAAATAAAGAAACTAAAACAAGACGACAACTTTTAAATGCTAGTATCATATGTTGTTGCAACTTTTATGCTTGAATAACTGTAAACGAAATGTGATGTAGGTTACTTCAAGGAAAGATCAGAGGCAATACTGGATACATGGTGATGAGACATACAAATATATTCCTGTTAAGGAGTTTGCAGAGGCATTTCAGTCTTTCCATGTTGGTCAGGCAATAAAAAATGAGTTGGCGATCCCATTTGACAAGAGCAGGAGCCATCCTGCTGCCTTGAAAACGTCAAAATATGGTGCAAGCATGAAAGAACTACTTAAAGCAAACATTGATAGAGAGATATTGCTCATGAAAAGAAACTCATTTGTGTATATATTCAAGGCAACTCAGGTTATTCTTAAACTTTTCAATATGCAATGATAATACATTCCATAAATTTCATATGCCCAGAGTTACTTATTTATACTAAGAAAAGCATAGCAACACAAAATTTAATTGTGTTATTTTATTTCTCTCTTATTCAGTTAACACTCATGGCATTCATTGCAATGACTGTCTTTATCCGCACTAATATGCACCACGACTCAATAACAAATGGAGGAATATACATGGGCGCACTGTTCTTTGCGATTCTGATAATCATGTTCAACGGATTGGCAGAAGTTGGTCTAACTATTGCAAAGCTCCCTGTTTTCTTCAAGCAAAGGGATCTCCTCTTCTATCCAGCATGGACATACTCCATACCATCATGGATCATTAAGACCCCCCTCTCCTTGCTCAATGTAACAATATGGGTCTTCATAACATATTACGTCATTGGATTTGACCCCAATGTAGAGAGGTAAGGAAAACAGAATTTCCATGTCCAATGCTTATCTTATTAGGAATATATTGCAGAAACTAATGAAATAATGCAATGCTGCAGATTATTTAGACAGTTCCTGCTGCTTTTAGTAATGAATGAGACATCATCTGGACTTTTCCGCTTTATTGCTGGCCTTGCAAGGCATCAGGTTGTTGCTAGCACCATGGGTTCATTCTGTATACTCATTTTTTTGCTTTTGGGCGGATTCGTCATGTCAAGAGGTAGGCAGAAATAATCTATCTTATTCGATCAAATTGCCTAAGTTCCTCCATAGTTTACGCATTGAATGCAGCTAGTTCAATAATAATAAAATAACTGCTCATGTAATTGAACAGAGAATGTGAAGAAATGGTGGATATGGGGTTACTGGATATCACCCCTGATGTATGCACAAAACGCCATATCAGTAAACGAATTCCTAGGTCACAGCTGGAACAAGGTAAAAAGAAATACTTATGGAAATCAATTAACATCCATTTATCTGACTATGTTTGGTTAAAACATTTATTGTTGCTATACTGCAGACAATACCCGGTTTCAGGGAACCCCTTGGAAAGCTAGTTCTGGAATCCCGTGGAGTTTTCCCCGAGGCAAAATGGTATTGGATTGGTGTTGGTGCGTTGCTCGGATATGTGCTGCTATTCAATAGCCTCTACACAATCTGCCTGACATTCCTCGATCGTGAGTCCAAAATATATTATAGTTGCAGTGCCAGTAAAAAAGCTATTCTTGCAAACAGAGCTTAGAATTCTAATTTGTATACATCTTTCTCTCTGTAGCATTTGACAGCAATCAGCCAACAATATCTGAGGAGACATTGAAGATCAAACAAGCTAATCTGACCGGTGATGTTTTAGAAGCATCATCTAGAGGACGAGTTACCACCATTACAAGTAATGTTTTTTTTGTACTTACCTATCTAAATATAATTTGACATAATCTGTTGCCAACTTGCGATTAACGACCTTGTGTATGTGATATGCCTACCAGATGCTGCAGATGAGAGTAACGATGAAGCAACTTCCAACCATGCAACAGTGAATTCTAGTCCAGGCAAGAAAGGAATGGTCCTACCTTTTGTACCTCTCTCCATCACGTTCGAAGATATAAGATACAGTGTTGACATGCCAGAGGTATTTGATACATTACTGAAACACATTTGTATCTTATATGTGAATGCTCAGTATGTAGATTCTCTTATAGCACTTAAGAGCAACCTTGTATATAATTTATTTTATTATCTAATGAAACTTGTAGGTAATAAAAGCACAAGGTGTGACAGAGAGCCGATTGGAGCTATTGAAGGGTATCAGTGGTTCGTTTAGGCCAGGAGTACTTACAGCTCTTATGGGTGTCAGCGGTGCTGGCAAAACAACATTGATGGATGTGTTGGCTGGGAGGAAGACCAGTGGATACATAGAGGGTACCATTACCATCTCTGGCTATCCAAAGAAGCAACAAACTTTTGCTCGTGTATCAGGATACTGTGAGCAGAATGACATCCATTCACCAAATGTTACTGTCTACGAGTCTCTCGCATTCTCTGCATGGCTCAGATTACCTGCGGAAGTCGATTCTGCAACTAGAAAGGTATGATGAAGATAAACACTGTTATAATGTATAAGCATACACAGTAAAACACATACCTGATATGATTAAAAAGGGAAATGCATTTTAAAAAAAAAATTGAACTACGATGCCATGCAATGTATAATGAACCAATAGATGGTACAAGAATTTTCAATGCAGTTTCATATAAACATGAGGACATTTTCTGATTAGATTTACCTAGGATCATTTCTTTAGTAAGGTCATCAGGCATATATGACACATGAAATCGGTATGCAGATGTTTATTGATGAGGTCATGGAGCTTGTGGAGCTTTTCCCCTTAAAAGATGCATTGGTTGGATTGCCTGGCGTGAGTGGATTATCAACTGAACAAAGGAAAAGGCTAACAATAGCAGTGGAGCTAGTTGCTAACCCTTCTATAATATTCATGGATGAACCAACTTCTGGACTTGATGCACGAGCAGCAGCCATTGTCATGAGGGCAATAAGGAATACTGTGGACACAGGAAGAACAGTTGTTTGCACAATTCACCAACCAAGCATTGACATATTTGAATCTTTTGATGAGGTGATTGAAATCAAACCAAATATAGCACTCTTTTTTTCTATGACATTTGTCATCCACATTGTTTTCAACCACTTCTTTAGTACGTACTTATACTATCTTTGCAGCTATTCCTGATGAAACGAGGCGGTGAAGAGATTTATGTAGGTCCACTGGGACGACACTCGTGTGAATTGATCAGATATTTCGAGGTAAGAAATAAAGTATATATACGCTGCAATAAATTTGACCTTTTCACTGCAAACATGTAATTGAGCTTCTTTCATGTTGTCAAGTCTATTGAAGGTGTCAGCAAAATAAAACACGGCTACAATCCTTCAACATGGATGCTGGAAGTGACTAGTACTGCTCAGGAACAGATAACTGGGGTTAATTTCAGTGAAGTATACAAGAATTCTGACCTATACATGTAAGTACATGGGTGCCACATGGTTGATAATTTGACTATATAGTATAGACCATGATAATTTTAGGCTCTAAACTTTAATATTGGAAAATAAGGAAGCAACAATCAGTATATTTTCAGTGGCTCAATAATTCTGAAGAGGGTAAGTCATTAATTGAAAATGACAAGACTGTTTTAAAACTATATATAAATTATAAACGATGCTGAAACCATGAATGGCTCATCGCTAATACTTCAAACTGCTGTTATGTAACATCATTTGTTCTTTTGTAACTGATGTTATAAGATAATATACTCAATTTTACCATGCTCAATAATGTTATATTTTTTTTGCATTACAGGAGGAACAAAAGTATGATAAAGGAGCTAAGCTCACCTCCTGAAGGTTCAAGTGACCTGTCCTTTCCCACAGAATATTCACAAACTTTCATCACACAGTGTTTGGCTTGCCTTTGGAAGCAAAATATGTCATACTGGAGAAACCCTCCATATACTGCTGTCAAATACTTCTACACCATTGTAATTGCACTGTTGTTTGGAACAATGTTCTGGGGTGTAGGCAGAAAAAGGTATATTGTCAATAAAAGCAAGCAAATATGTATATTAAAACTTTGTACAGATTTAGAGAGGCCACCTCGAGTTTCTATCTGTCGCAATTCACCGGATATACTCCACTCTTGCAGGAACAATCAACAGGACTTGTTCAATGCCATGGGCTCCATGTATGCATCAGTTTTATTTATGGGTGTGCAGAATTCTTCTTCCGTTCAACCAGTTGTATCTGTTGAACGGACGGTCTTTTACAGGGAACGAGCGGCTCACATGTACTCGCCTTTGCCATATGCCTTGGGACAGGTACAGTTCTTCGAGACTTTATTTTAAGATGGAATCGATGTACTTTAAGAAAGAAAAGATGATTACTTGAAAAAAAAAAAAGAGCAGTGAGCTTTACATACAAAGCAAGTATAATAGCAGAATGAAGCTTATACAGATGAGGCTTCTAAAAGGTTTTTAGTAGTTTTTACCAGTATAACACACTTGAAATAACTCTCGAAGTAATTGGAAGAAAAGGATAAAAACAATATGCCCTGCTAACACATGGTTCTATCTGCAGGTTGCAATTGAACTTCCTTACATCTTTGTTCAGTCCTTAATATATGGTGTTCTAGTGTATGCAATGATTGGATTTGAGTGGACAGCTGTGAAGTTCTTTTGGTACCTGTTTTTCATGTACTTCACTCTATCATACTACACATTTTATGGCATGATGTCAGTGGGTCTGACTCCAAGCTATAACGTCGCCTCTGTTGTTTCCACTGCATTCTATGCCATATGGAACCTTTTCTCAGGATTTATAATACCAAGAACTGTAAGTACACTAAAATTTCCCAAATATTTAATTGGGATTTCACTTATGGGGCATATTCCTTTTCTAATACAACCCATTTCTTATTGGCAGCGAATTCCAATATGGTGGAGATGGTACTATTGGGTTTGTCCTGTTGCGTGGACACTCTACGGTCTGGTAACTTCACAATTCGGGGATGTAACTGACACGTTTGACAATGGTGTTCGTATATCTGACTTTGTCGAGAGCTACTTCGGTTACCATCGTGACTTCTTGTGGGTGGTTGCTGTGGTGGTGGCCTCATTTTCCGTTCTATTCGCCTTCCTTTTCGGACTCTCAATCAAGATATTCAACTTCCAGAAGAGATAATTGAGGAAGGCACACTCGAGTTTCTTCAGAGTTTGTTTTGTACAGCATGGGAATATTAGCATATCATAATTGTACAGCTAAAATCACACTGTATCTCCGAATCATGATTGTAGATATTAAGCAGATTCTACGATGGAGTTAATGAAAGTCAAGTTAGCAAGTTGTTCAATTGAGTTTGCCACACACACTAGTGCATTACCTAACTCCTTGACAAAATGAATGTTTATATCACGCTCAACAGGATCCTTGGAATACAACACTAACTCACTTCAGACACAAATCCCTTCATCAGAAACCAAGTGGAAACCCATAAACTACCCATATAAATCAACTAAAAATTTAGGGGGAGGCGACGGCCACTGATTTGCTATCCATTGCATTAATATTGGGGGAGCAAAGAGTGGCTTACCCGTATCAGGAGGCCGAGTCGCCGTAGAGGGGAGCTGCTCGACGGAGTGCGCCACCGCGCGAGAGGGAAGCGCTGTACGCCGCCGCCGCCGCCGCCGTTAGGGCGGAGAGTACCTCACGAGCAGGACGGCCTGGCCTAGCACGGGCCATTGATTAGGCTGGGTAGTATTAACCATTAGGCCCATTAAAAGCTGGAGGCCGTTAGGCCCATTCATGCTAGGAATAAGTCCATCTAAGGTCCCTCAACTTGTCAGCGGGTCTGCAAAACATCCTCGATCCGCAAAACCAAATATAACACATCCCCTAACTTGCAAAGCCTGGTCACATTAGGTCCTTAGGCAGTACAGAGGAGTGGTTTCACTGACGTGCAATCACAATCAGCAAAATAACACTTAAAAAAATATGTAGGAACCACATGTCAATCAAACAGGAAAAAAAAAAAATCTAATATCCATCACCAGTCCTCTTCTCCCAGTGGGCTGCTCGCGGCCGCCGTCGTGGGAGGCAAGTGAACGGAGGAAATGCGGTGCAGGGAGACGCGCGAGCTCGCACGAATGCCTCACTCTGCTACTCCCACAGGCTAGCTGCCTTCGCGGCCACCCAATTCCTGAGCAAGCTGGTCAACGGATGTATGCTTATATCTGCAAACAGATGAGCACAGGCATCATCTTTGTCGTGTTTAATCGCGATTTATCTTCTCAATTCTCTCCCTCTTTTTTTTTTTTTTCCTTTTGCTGGGATCTCGAATTCTCGATCCGTGTGGTTGCTGGATGGAGTAAACCTTGTGATCGTATTTTGTATATGGATCTGATGATTTGTCCATAGGATTTGACTTTTTCTTATTGGGGAATTTGTATATGGAGGGGAAGGTCTCGATGCGAGGTGCACCTGCGCGAGTTCCAGAGATGGCCACGTCGTCCTCCCCTCCTCATCGGCCAGCCTATGGCAGTCTAACACGGCTGAAGACGAGTAGGGTGTTAGAATAGGTGTCGAATATACTAATCCTATTAGGTTACGAGGACTTGGAGTCGTATTAGGTGTAGGGGTTAGAGTAGACGTCGGACTCTGTAACCCACCAACCCTTTATATATAAAGGGAAGACACCACAATGTAACCATGGCGACAATAATGTAGCAGTAGCGGGCAGGGAGAGGATGGCGGCAAGGCCGTGGACTCGTAGCGGCTAGGTGTGCTATATTGATTGGGAAGGAGCGTCTATGAATTAGAGTCCCGTGGAGTAGGCTTGTCCGAACCATGTTAAAAAATATCGTGTGTTCCTGTGTCGTCATCTGGCGTGTCTAATCGGATCAGTGGCTGAAGCGACCGATGTGGTCTTGGGGAGGTTAGTCGTGGTTCCGCTTTATCGACTAATTTCATAACATAGGGGGTGGCGGCCGGTATGGAGAGGTGCGTGGTGGCCAGTGGCGGTCAGCCACGTGGCCACCTGAGGACCCCTCCCATCCTCCTCGTCGACTAGCCTATTGTGGCAGCGGCAGTGGCCCACCTCGGCGACACGCACAAGGGGATCCGCGGCCATGGACGACAGCGGCGGCACGTCCCCATCATCATCGCTCTCCCTGCCCCCCAGCGCTCAGACCGCCACCGCCCTCCCCTTCTCCCACGTCGCCAGCAGCCGATCTCCTCCCCATTCACCGGCCGACCTGTCCAGACGAGAAGAGCAAGAGAGAGGATGAAGCCATGAAGGGAGAGAAGATGGGAAAGAGAAGGGGGTGATGACGTGGTCACCCTTACATATGGGGTCTACGTGAAAACCGTCTTCCAAACCGCTAAGGGATCTCTTTTGTACCGGTTTTAATAGTTTAGGGACCGGTTGTTTCTGGTTTTTGGGTTTAAGCATGAAAATCGGATTCGTTGTAAACTTAAGGGACCTCAAATGAACTTATTCCTTAATGCTATGTCGGGAACAATTTCTTTCAGTTGGGCCCAAAATATTATACTTCCGTCGAGAATGGGCTTTTTGGTATCACTAGATCCATTTCTGGACCTATTTAGGGGACTTTTTAGCTGCAGCTTCACCTAGATCCAACAAACTGCAGATTATGGCCTCTCTCATGAGAATCTGAAAAAATGAATAAAGCCAGAAGCAAAGAAGATCGGTTTTAGCGATTTACTAGATTCTTACAAGCCTAATGCCAAACAAGGAGTACTTCTCAAAATCTAAAATTTCCTCCAATAGACCATATATATCTCAAGGTGACCTTAAGCTGGTACCTGCTAGAAATCATAAATAGTAGATTATGTTCCTCTGGATGAATAATAGACTGTTTATGGAAGTCTGACGACATACCTACAAATATAAAAATAGTACAAGTTGCAATCGATTTGTCATCCTCATGGGAAATGACAGGCCTGGCCAGTAATGGTGTGACTAGCCCTTACAAGGATGGGTTGATAGGCCTACAACAAATCATCCTACACTAGGTCAATAGGCCCTATGGCAAGTCCTGTATATCGACCTACAGTATGTCGATAGACCTATGTGTCACTCTATGCTCATACAATAGGATCTTGTCGATCTTTCATTGTTCGATAGATAAATCCAATATTTTGAACTCGACGTGCTACAATTTGTGCTTTTTTTTCACTGATTGATCTTCAAAAATTACCCAACATTGATGTATCAGAATTAATATAGGACAAAACAATTATTTTTTATAAGGCTGATTTAAGCATATGTCGTGTTATATGTGTTGTTTTAAAATGTAATGTGACCCTACAAGCTGGACTTGGAGTACGTGACACTATGCCAAAAGGGTTTTTTCAGGCGGCTGCCAGTGGCCATCGCATGCGGCTTACTCGGTTTATTGGACTTGCAGGATGAAGGCAGCAACGGCACAATGGAGCTCGGGGCCGCTTGATCCAGCCCCAATGGCTTGTTGCGAGTGGCTAGAGGCGGCAGCGGCGCTCGGGGCCACTGGATCCAGCCTTGGCGGCTAGGCGCAGGTTGGCCGGAGGCATTCGTTGGCCTATGGCGGTCGATTTGGTTTTTATTTTATTTTATTTTATTGAATTTCTATGATTTCTTTTGAATTTTGTTTGATGCTGAAAATTGTATTTGCAAGCTGTGGAGCCGACTACAAAAAATCACTGAAAGCACGTGGTGGCGCCTACCGTTTGTGAAAACCACCCCTAACCACCTAGAAAGACCGAAATTGGTGTAGTGCGAGCAATGCTTCGTATGTGCTAGGTACAGAAAAATGGCACAAATGAGTACATCACGTATTTGATTCTCTGTATCAGGTGGAGATTACTCCTAGACTATATACTCTATATATTCTGTTTGGTGTGTTCGATCAGCCTTTTATGATGATTGATGCAGCAGCTCTCCTCTGGAGTTTGGGTCGTTGAGTATCACACTTGCATGACTTCAGTAGACTAGGTACCAAATCAGAAAAGAATTAGCCGGTGAACTTTTTCGGTAGGTGTATGGGAGCAAACAGACAAGATGATAACCTGTGCACTTGCATAATTGCATTCCTTTTCTCTTTCAATAAGGCAACAGTAGCAATCTCTTCTACAACTGTCAAAACAGAAACGAGAGACAGGGGTCGCCCACACGTCACCGTATCTGCTCAAAACCGTCGTCGCGATTAGCTGGACTCTTCTTCACCAACTGTGCGGCACCGTCGATCTCATCACCTACTGACAATCAGTGACGCGTTCAGAAACGCCCAGATTCCAGAGAAAGGGCAACGTGTTCTGCGTTCTTGTCATCTTCTATTTCTAGTCTTCTACTTCTACTCTACTTCGTTGCCAGTAATTTATTTTCTCAGAAAGATCCTTTTTGGGTGATCAGGAGAGGATGTCTTGTTCTATACTTATAAGTAGGAATATAGAGAAGTTTCCATAGGCCCCTGGTTAGTTGGAGTGTTACCAGGGCATGGACCGGCCTGAGTTTGAATCCTATTGTGTGCAGATTTTCTCACCATTTTCTTCTGTGATGCTAAGTTTCTCCTTGGCATAAAAAAAAATTCCTTCAAAAATTAGTAGGAATATAGGATTACAATTTTCTGCTAAGAAATTTACATGAAAATCTGGTAACTGATTTAGCTAACACACCAGCCTATCAAGGCTTGCTTTGACTGAATGCAGATGTAGTGTTTTCACTTTTCAAATTAAAAGTAGAGGGAAATGAACTCAAAGTTTGTTTTTTTCATGCATGCAAATTAAGCAGTGTGTTTGTCTCATGCATGCAAATTAAGCAGTACAAAATTACTGGTTGGAACTGTTTAAATTAGAAAGTTTTGTGGCAAGTTTCAAGTTTGTTCCAGGAAATTCAGTAAAAATAAAAGGTGGTACATGCACCGGAAAACGGGCAAATGTGGGCCTAGAAATGAATTTAGAAGCTGATGCTTTTCCTGCTGATTTAATGGATAGACTTTGACATCTGAACAAACAGATGGCATCAATTCAAGGCTAGAAACTTCATTAACCTGTCTACGATTGACAGCTGAATGGCTGAAAGGTTGAGTGGGAAAAACACCTTTTCACCTCTAAACGTTGACGATAAGAACAAAAAATAAAATATACAGTTGATTGAAGCAGGAAGCAAACTGGCCTTGGTGATCAAACCGTGTTATCTCAAACTGATCGATCCTTATTTTTGTTTTTTTCCGAATCCAAACGGTTTAACAATCCTTTACAATTAATCATGGGAAGGAACATTAATTTCAAAAAACATGAAATCGGAAAGTAATTTAATCACCAAGCTGAACCTAAACAATATGAATTAAAAACTATGCACCTCATGAACTTGTGAAGCCTATAAAGAACAATAAGACCAAGCATTTTCTGGATATATACTCACATAATACCAATAATAATTTAATAATCTTGTAATTAAAAGTAAGTCCATATATCATTTTAGTAAACAAAAAGTTGTAACATATAAGACATTAATCTAACAAATATACTCCTACCAACAAACAATTTAAATTAGACCACTCTACAACACACGAACACGATCACCAACCAAGAACACCGAAAGCAACACCACCGTCACCACGCTCGCCGTCGACGACCATCCCGCCACCGCCGCTGCCGACGTGGTCGACCCGGTGATCGGGTTGTTGTGCTGGTAGTACCACGGGAACCACGGCAAGATCGGGTTGGGCGGCGGCGGCGCCGGGCCAGTCGGGAACCCACCTCCGAACGGCGGAGCGAAGGCGCCGCCCGGCATGACGCCACCCGGCGGCGTCATCTGGAATCCCCCCGGCGGCGGCGGCGGGTAGCTTCCACTGAACAACCCTCCTCCGCCGCTGGCGCCGCCTGAACCTGAACTCCCTGACGGCGGCGGCGGAGGGTAGCTGTTGATCACGCCGCCTGATGTCGGCGGCGGGAGGCACGGGTACGGGCAGTCCGGCGTGTCGGCTGCCGCTGTCGTGGCGGAGCAAAACGCTGTGATCGCGGCGACGAGCACGGCGATGGGGAAGAAGTGGTTGGACATGGTATGGTAGCTTGTGTTCGTGAGAGAATTCGGAGGAAAAGAGGTAAAGACCACACTAGACACTTTGATTGATTGGTACTGTGTGTATGAGTAGAAGAAGCTAGTAGGTGGTGGAAGTGGTTGCACGGAGAAGATCAGAAGAGCTCTAGCTGCTACAGGCAAGGACGATGGCTGGTTGTTAATGGGGAATTCGGTGGTGATCATGGTCGCGGGACGGTGAGTTGGACAGGGAGCAAATAGCAATCATTCACTTGAAGCGAGAGTGACATGGGCGTGCGCCTCCACATGGCGCGGCGTCGGCCGGTCGGCGGCCCAGCTGGGTGCCTCCCGTTGTCGCAAGCCGACCGGCCTGGCAAGCGAGTGTGCGGGCGGAATGGATTTGTGTTATCGCAGAAATTTCGAGGGGTTCTATCCTGCCAGAATTTTGTTTTATATATATATATATGAAAATGCAAAAATGATCATATGTACATGTGCACCAACAATTTGCACCATTGATGTGGGATCAATCAAGATCTCGACCGTTGGTGTTAAGTGTAGCTTATAATGAGTAAATGAATGCTTTCGAGATTATATTTTTGAGATTATATAATCTGAACATTATATTCTTCGAAATTATATTTTTTTGAATTTATAATCTGAACATTATTTTTTTTCAATTTATAATCTGAACATTATATTTTTTGAAATTATATTTGGCAATTATATTTTTCGAAATTATATTTCAAAATTATAATCCGAAAATTAACTTTTTTGATCGCGTTTTAGGTACATAAAGATGATTTCTCTCTAATCTACCAGGGACACGTGTCACTACGTCCATGTTGGTGCAAATGTACTTATGATCAAAAAAATCCTGCTCATATATATATATGACATTTAGTTATTTTATGAGCAATTTTACTGTCTTTGATAAGATACTTACTATTTTTTCTAGTGTAAATTTGGTACCTTAAGTACCAATTTATACTAAAATTATTTTGGTACCTCTTGGTACCTACTCAAGAACTATAAAATTGCTCTATTTTTATTTAAAATTGGAACTAATTAAGCATTTATTTGTAAACTAGGATCGAGGAAACCCCGACTCTCGCGTTGTTCACCCTAAAGGGTGATTGGGGAGACGACGACTGCAACGCAATCACCTCTCCCCTGCCTCCTCCTACACTTCGCTGATTGTGAGACGGCCCTGAGGAACCGATGTAGGGGCGGTGGTGGCTCCATCCAGATCCACGCCATTCTGGATTGATCTGGCGGGACGGAGGAGGCAGTGGTGGTGGTGCAGTTGCGCTAGGGATGGGCTGCCTTACTGTGGCCAGATCCAGCCCACCAGCTGTGGTATTTGGCGCATGCGCACTAGATAGGGTCGGGGGCATGGCGGTTGGCTTGGTGGTCAGCGATAGCCGCTGGAGGTGGTGGCCAGTGCAGCTAGGTTTTATTGGTATTTGTGTCGCGACGATGTTGGTGGGTGGCTCGGTGCCGTTAGAAAATTTTTTATCTATCAATAGCTATTTAGTGGAAACTTTAATATGGCGCTGACAAAAAAAATAGAACAAAAAATTTTTAGAAACAGTAATGGTCAGAAAAATATTATTATAGTATTATTTTTTCGAAATGGCAATAATACTTTCAGGAAAGTTCCATATCATTTTCATCCATATAAATCATATATGTCAGAGAGGAGAAGCATCAAACCTCACATTTAGTGGATAACAAATACTTAACACCATAACTATTAAAAGGCAGCTGAAGTTATATTAATTAATACTCGAGGTTCATTACAATTGGAGCGTACTACTTGTCTTGTGCTAAGTTCCATTTTGCGACTACCAACCAGATTATTAATTTAAAACACCATTATTCTCATCATAAATAGTAGCAATGTTGCATAAACTTGCTCATCCGTACCAACAGCTCCCACAACAGTAGATGGTATCATCTAGTACTTGTTACCTCTTTGAAGATCAGCAAAACTATTTTTCATAGATGAAGTAATCACTCACTACCAGAGACTGAAAATTTGCCTAGTGCCAAAAACACTCGGTAAGGGGTCTAAAACACTAGGTAACTCCGTTACCGAGTGCAACCCCTCGGTAATTTCACACGGCACGAAGTCACACATTTACCTTCTGTTTTTTACCGTGTGATTGCACATGTACAGTCGGGAGACACAAGTGTTACCGAGTGGCCGAATCCACTCGGTAAGCTTTCTGTACAACGGAAACCGTCAACGGAACAGGTGTGAGAGAACGGAACGGTGTTGTTACCGAGTGGAAGGAAATACACGGGAAGATATACGTTACCGAGTGCAAGCAAAATTCACGGTAACCCTGGATTGGTTGGCCGAGAGTGAAACTCACGTTAACCGTGGATTGGTTGCCGTGTGTTCGTCAAACACTAGGTAAGTAGCTTTTGTGTTACCGTGTGTCTATGAAAACACTAGGCATAACAGAAAATGAACTTCCTTTACTCTTCAGCATTTTTAACAGAACAATCATGAGACAATTCAATTTATGTGAGAAATGAATAATAAAAAAACAACGTTATGGGAATAAATTCAATATATATGGATTAATACAATCTAGTAGTTTCTTATCCGATTGATACCAGAGTTAGAAATCTTATAGTGCATGATGGGAACTTAAATTTGATGTACAAGGCGGGGCGCGGCCGATAGGTCATGGCAGCAAAAGTCAAATTGAAGACACTCAAAAGCAGCTGTGTGGAGCAGCAAGGAATCAGACGACTCCTTAGGACGATTACAGTGGAGTCATTACATGCCCAAAACTCTATGCAAAATTGGACCTAAAGCAACAGCTAAGTCACATGGTACACAATAGCAAGTGGCCTCAATGGACCCACAAAATCTAAAGCCACGTAAATGAGGGCCGCCGAAAAACAACCCAAGGTGGCAAGCAAATAAAGCCGCTGGCTAGGTGGAGGAGTACGAGAAGCTTAGCATCGAGCTCGGATCTTCGAACCACCACCGCTTGGATCCATCTAACCAAGTGAAAGGATAAATCAAATAAGTCGACCAAATCACCAAAAAACCGTACTTCAGATAAAAAAACAAGCAAAATCGAAGGCAGGTCTCCTTCATTTCTCATCCATACCTGGACCAACAATCTCTTCTCCAGCAGTGGCGACAGGGTGACCGACAGAGGCGGGATGATTCGAGCGGAGTTTTTCGGCGACAAGGCGACACCGAAAGGGCAGGACGAAGGTCGAGCAGGGGGTATTTCTGGGCGACCGCACAGCGAGGCTGCTCCACACCAAGCCACGACTCGCACAATGCATGCCCACCACCCTGAGTCCCTCCGTGAGTGCATTTTCTGACGACGCTCATTAATTGTCCTCTTTGAAGGTAACGAGCAGCTTCACAGAGGGGGAGAGATTGTCCTCTGTGGAGGGGGGAAGGGTGTGTGAACTGCTGAAGGCTGAATGCCACGTAGGACCTTTATAAATGCCCTTAGGCATAATGTAGTATCTACAGTGTATTGAGTCTAGCAGCCGGTGCAATTAATGTGGCAGAGCTGCAAGGGCGAGGGACTGTACTTCACTAGAAATAAAGATTTTATAAAGACAAGGATATATATGTGGTGCCACCACTATACTTAGAAGGTGTCTAAGTAACAGGTTCTTTTTATAACTAAGCCAGGTTACATGCTTCGATACCAGCTCATTCATTCACATTATTATAACTCAGTCCAACCGTAAGTTGTTTGAACTACCCCCGTATATTTGACACTTATCTCTAACACATATTCCAATAATTTCATTGAATTTTATTCTAGTTGCACAATATTTCTTAGAACTATATTTGGCTATGCCCCTAACTGAGAAGGTTCTCTCAGGGGAAATTAATGATATACATCATAGTGAAAATTAATTATCTAAATTGATGTCTAACTGTATCCATGCGTACAATAGCTACAGGTTCACATTATGATATAGTAATGGTGAAGTCAAGGAGATGTGTTCTGAACTTACATAAAAAAAGCTTCGCTCTGGTGATCTCTACTGTCAGTATAAATAATATGGACCTAGTAGATCTATAAACTTTTTTCAGTAAAAATTTGGAGGATTCGATTATCTAAGGAAAAAACCGTGGAGGAGTAAAACTGTAATTTAGCATCTCCATCCGAATGATGCCCCACTAGAATCACAGCCAATGCTCCACCGTCGCCACCAACGCTGAATCACGGCCGAACGATCCATCATTCATTTCGATGGAATGAAGTCGATCAGATCCGGTGCCTTCTACTGTTTCATCAAGAAGATCGAAAACCCCTATTCACTTATTAGTAAACTTATTAGTAAATGACTAATATGTCATTTCAAATGATCAATTTATATAATTTCTACTGGCAGCATAATAATGTCAGTAGGAAGTATTGGAGCGTTCCTCTGCAAAAAAAACCATCTTATTTTTCATGATGAAGGAACTTTAAAACTCATCAAGATTAAATCACAAGCTGTCGCTACTAGATCATCAAATAGTCTTTTGTGTGTTGAGATATATCATCGAAAATAAATAATGAAAACATTACCAGTATATAAATTTAGAAGTCATAAGCATGTGAAAATTTGTTGCAAAACTGCCACTTTGGGATGCTTTCACCACCCCACTATGCACAACCACCTTTTCAAGTTCGTTGACCTCTTTTTCAATTGTGAGCATGGCCTCCATATCAGCTAGTAACTGCGAAAAATAATGCATATGCATTGTTCGAGTGAAGGAATGGTCTGATCACAAGCGCCACGTGAAGAGGAGCAAAATACTGGGCAATGGCGACAGAGAGGCTTGTTGTTCTGATCACATAGCTGCTTCATGGCGAGTGTCGAGGAGGACCGTCATTGGTTCATTTCTATTGAGCTATTTTATTTTTTAAAAAAAGGATTTTGTGTTTACTGATTATACGTGATGCATATGAAGGGTACGTACCCAAGATGATTCTATTCTAGAGAGCATCTATACCGTGACTGCATGCTTCTTTCATGGTGTTCGCTAATTCATCTTTTTTGCGGGCTTCCCGCTATACCAATTTGGTTATTATCAATTACTATAAATAAAAATTGGCATATATATTCCCACCTAATCAGTTTCTCTTTAATACTTTTTATATGTTTTGTCATTTATTACACACCTTTATTGTCATGAAGAGGCAAAGACAAAAAGAAATTAATATCTTTTTTCCTTATGAAGAGATAAAGATGAGCACGACTAACCTCTTTCGTCTGAATCCCCACCAGTTAGGCAATATATCGAGAGAGAGGGGAACCAAAATTTTCTTGTGATAGCTAGAGCAATCAAATCAATATCATCGTGTCCCATAGTGGGTGTAAGCTCTTGTCAATCTTCCATTATTTGAGTCTTTGGAGTTTTCCTTTATACCAAATCTTGATTGACTTAAGCGTAACATGATATATCATACTTTCATTTTTCTTAGGAATCATTGTACATGTTGATAGCTTCTTTGTTATTCCTTATATGTTGAAGTATTTTGTGCCAAACCTATTTTTATGCACTTGGATTTGTATCTTTTCCTCTTTGCCCATGGACTTTTTTGACGTGATACTTGAAAATAAATGCTTTCCTTCATAGGGTGGCCTCTTTGGTTAGATAAGAATTTCTCTTTTTTACTGTTCAAGAGATTATCTTCCAAAATAATACATAACTCCTTATGTTCTTTAGCCTAGTTTTTTTTAATGTGCTTTCCATGTTGATGTATTTCAACCTAGATTTATGCCGTTCTTTCCATGTTGATGTATTTTGGCCCAAACCTATCTTTGATATACTTGAATCTAGATCTGCCTTTTCGATCCATGGACCTTATGAGATGAAACTTTGGAATAATTGGTTTTTTCTGTGGCAATTTTTTATATGATATATCAAAATAAATGCTTTCCTTCTAGGGTGGCCTCTTCTTTTTTGGATAAGCAATTACCATTTTTGTTGTTCAAGAGATCTTTCAAAATAATACATAAGTCCTGTTCTTCAGCATGGTGATATTTTTTTTTAATGTTGTTTCCATGTTGATGCATGTATTTCGACCTAGATCTATATTGTTCTTTTTATGCTGCTGTATTTTGACCCAGACATATCTTTGATAAAGTTGGATCCAGATTTGTCCTTCCCGATCCATGGACCTTTTGAGATGAAACTTTGGAATAAGTAGTTTTTTCTGTGGCAATAAGTTTTATTGAAGATAGATACTTTTCCTTGTGATTGTATTAGAGTATGTCAAATAATGTCTTGTTTTTTAATATTCATAATTACTTGCCCCTTTTATACTTATGTAATTTCACCAAGTTATATTTTCCTATGTACTTGGATCTAGATCTATCCTTTTCGTTGATGGACCATTAATTTGAGGCGATAATTTGGAAAGGATCCTTTCATGACAATAACTTCTTGCAAGTCTCACATAATTAAATTGTTTTCTTTGTGATAGTTTATGAGATCTTTCCAGTTCTTCATCACGTTTTTAGTTACTTAGTTATCCTTAAGTTTTTGTGTTGATGTATCTTGATCTATACATACTTCAGAAAACAATGTGTTTGTCCAAAATAGAACATAGTGTGTGTAATGCTAAACTTTGGAAAATACTTTTTCATGTGTATTCTGGTTTTAAGATGAAACATATGCAATACATCTGTATTTTCTTTTAGAGTAGTTAAGTTTGAAACCTTAAGTACTGCAGATTGGTTACAATATTTGAGCAAATCAATATTTGGTTTCATTCACACAACATATTAAACTTTCTCGCTCTGTACATATCTCATGCATGTATGGGCGGGAAGCATTTATAAGACTCAATGAGAAAATGGCTCGTACTTCCTTCTTAGTACTACATGCACAATTCGACGCAAATATTGTATGATATGTACTCTTATTTTTGTGATGGCATTGCCCAACCAATCTACCAAAATAAAACATATTTGAATTTCTACTTCGAAGCAGTGAATCACTGAAATATTTGCATTAATTTGCTTCTCTAACATATAAAATGTTGCTGATAGTGCGGTGAGATGGAGGATAAATCGAACACACCGTTTCAAAGCTTTGCTGGTTTGAGCGAGAAATTTACCAGCTCTCGTCATCATAGAGAAGCAGAGCAAAATGACAATTTGACAAGAAGAGAATATACCTCTGCTGAGTTTACTGATGCACTTTGCTGGATTGATCAGGTACCTCTTTTTGGATACAGCCAATAGTTTTTTCAGGTACTTTTGTTCTATCATGATGATTATCGTGATGAAATTTTTTCCATCTAGATTATATTTTTGACAACATATCATCGGTGCATTATGTCATATCCTTAAAAAATCTCATCTGTCTTTTTGCTTTTTGTACCACAGTAAAAAAACATCTAATTTCCATATAATTAATAAGAAGAAAGATAATCTAATCAGAACTATACCATGTGACTAAATTAGTTTATTTACTCAATATTAACTAACATAATGAGTAATGATTGGTAAGCCACATACATTACAGTTAAATACAATACAAAAATTATTAACTATATTTGTGCCCTCTGTTCTCAGATATCGTGCTTTTTATCGTTTTGCATAATAAAATTATTTAAAGTGCACTCTGTATGCTAGCTAATAATTTACTTCAAACAGGTTTAATAATAAAATCAGCTAACTTCTGATCTGTAATCTAATTTAATTTGGGACAACAATATTTCATTCAACATATGTATGTTCCCGAATGTTTCATGTTATCTTCGAAGAATTTGCTTCTGATATACTTTTTACTTGGTTCTCTCATAGGGGGTATTTTCATGCAAAGTTATTTTGCATGACTTTACCATGAGAGCAAGCATCACTGAACCATCTTATATCACATCAAGGTCAGATGGTATCTGCTCATACTTTGTTTCATCAGTTCTAGCTGGTGGATGGAAGTACACAGGTGACCGTGCTAGTACTGAGGAAGAAGCAAAGGAAAATGCAGCACGTGTGGCGGTCAGGTCATTGCTTGGTAAGTAATATATATACTTAAAAAAATATAATTAGTAACAAATTCAAATGCTTTACCTGACATTCTTAAATATAACACTAATTTCTATTAGTACAATTACCTGACATATCACCACTCAAAGATTGATATTTTTGCAGCTACAAAAAACAACTACATGTTGGAGAGCATCAGGTCAAACAAACCAACCGGAGCAACAATCCAAGGAGAGCAATCAAGCCAGACAGCCGCGCATCCTGTAGTAACATTCACACCAACTATTACTAATTATATTTCTTGTGCTCCTCACTATGTGATGCAAGTGCCTCATGAACAGATGGAGTGGCACCATCCTGGAACTGGACATACGCCAATCCTTTCGCGTGAACAATTGCGCCATCCTGCTGCACACATGCCGTTTCTTCCCCATGAACAGATGCAATGGTCACGTGCTGCTAAACAGATGCCACAAATGCAATGGCGTGATCCTGCTGCACATAGGCCTTTTCTTCGACCTGAACAGATACTACAACTGAATGCTGCAGTTGGACATACACCATCTGAAATGATGCAAATGTGCCAACTTCCTCAATCTATATCTAGCACTAGTTCCGAGCTACAAAATGGGCTTTATTCAGATAATACAGCTCAAGATGATGACATGATAGTAGAGGTTGGTTCATATGAGGAGGCTACGACTTTGAGTGGTACTAAGCGCAAAGTGGACGAAAGTGAAGAGCCAGAGAGCAAGCAGGCAAGGACATCCCAAGCAGCATCAAGTTCTCGGCCATCTACTGCTTGAGGTATCTATTTAATTATTCATTCCATTTCTATTGTAGGAATTGAGGTATCTATATTTTAGTTTGAGAAAATTTCACAAAACCCTAGGTTTTAGGGCACCTGTAACACGAAACCACAGATTTTATAATTTGTTTCATAAAACCCTAGGTTTTGAGACAAAATGTTTTAAGAAACCCCAGGTATAAGTTCATATCAACTACTTGACTAATATTTAGATCTACATATAAGTATAAAAAATGTATGAGATATTTTTGAGTATATATACATGCCACCTACTTTACAACAAGTGTTTGTCCTTGATTATTTGAGCGTCTGTCCATATAGTTAATATATTGTCATGTCACTGTTAATTGGATTATATTCAATTTTAATAGCGCATTGCAAAATTGGCAGAAAAAGATAAGTAGACAAGAGAGATGTATATTTTGAATCAACTAAAACAAATTTATGTAAAAATAATAATGTATAGTAGCGAAATATGAGTATTTTATAGAATATGGGTTTCTCGTAACATTTTGCCCTAAAACATGGGGTTCTTTGAGATAAATTGTAAAATCTGTGATTTTGTGTTGTGTTATAAGTGCCCCAAAACCTGAGGTTTTATAAAATTTGCTCTTAGTTTACACTGTCAAAATTTGTATTGGTATATTGAAACAGAAGGATACAATTAGGTGAGCTGATTTTTTTTTCTTGTGGCTCTTTTCATTTCTGATTTCCTGAAATATTCGTTTTTAGAAATGCATAGCTTGATTTATTTAAAAATTGATTAATTTTTACAGGGTCCAGTTGTGACGATCATTCTCCGCACCATCCATAGTCATCATATGGTCTGCAGATCTTAAGTTTGGTTATTCCGCCATTTTTATATTCATGGAAATGTACAAGACTGTTAAATTTAGTCCTTTGACGAGGCTTCCAAATCTCTCACAATTAAGCACCATATGCCTGATCTGTAAGAGCATGACGATATGTACCATTTATTTTATGAATATTGTTCAACCTTGCTAGAATTCGGAATTTGACATATCAGTGATCAACTTCTTAAGAGATGGTAACTTTCAGTATCAGTGATTATATTGTTCCCTGGAAGTCAAATCCTAAACTTAGAAGTCCATGATTGTCAGGTAATACTTGCATATAACTAGTAGTCTGCTCATGCCAGTGGTCGCAAATTCTGCTCTGACATAGGTGCATGCGTGTGAAAATATTGCTTGAGCCCTGAATGGCTGGAATATTTTTCTCCAGACGGATTGGCATCTTCATTATTTTATTTTCTGCTAGGCTTAAACTATTTAACTAGTAACTAGTAAGATTGAATTAAGAGTAAATTTCATAAATCTAGAGATATATTGGCAAAATTATCACAAAACTACTGTTACCATACG
Organism: Leersia perrieri; assembly: GCA_000325765.3. Lineage (NCBI taxonomy): Eukaryota > Viridiplantae > Streptophyta > Magnoliopsida > Poales > Poaceae > Leersia > Leersia perrieri. Next base: position 6,064,635 of record CM002487.1, on the reverse strand, counting down.
TTGTTAGTGCCAAAATTATAGAATACTAATTTTAGAATCGCTACCATAGCATACTGCATGCTAGCCTGCGAATCACCGGACACTGTGCTTACGCACAAGCCATTGTTTAGGATAAATCATAACAGAAGCAGAAAGGAAAAGGATTAAGGCTGCGTTCATTTTTTACTAAATGGGCAAGTTCACTGGCTACAGTGTTTTTCCCCTCGACACGTTTCCTGAACTGCTAATCGGTATATTTTTTTAAAAAAATTTCATATACAAAAGTTATTTAAAAAAATCAAAATTATCTATTTTTCAAGTTTAAAATAACTACTCCACTTAATTAATCATACACTAATAGCGTTTCTTGTTTTACGTACAATACTATTCTTCTTCTTTTTCCAGTATTTCTAAACACCACAAACGAACACCTAAAGGACCATACACTCCTGCCAATCCCACTCTCTTGATGACCGGGTATGGACAGGTAGAATCCATTTTTAGGAAGCGTGGCAGTACGTGTCTCCTCCAATGGGAGGAGATATCGGTATAGCTATTATGAGAATTCTGCCAAAGTGGAGGGAAGAGAAGAAGTGAAAACTAGTAGCTAACGATTGTTATTTCGTTAGTCTAGAACGGAAACCGAGGGTGTTAGGAGCCAACTAACCATTGATGTAGACTCATTTCTCTTATGCTGCTCTTTCCCCGTACAAAATAATACTTATATTAAATGCTCATGTATTGTCTTATAGCCAGTGCTAGCTATAACTGTTGGAGAAGACCTTATCGTGCCGTGCTATCGGCCACAGAAAGTTCTATCCTGTTCTTCCATCTGTGTAAATGGGAGGTACCATCTTCTCTTATTTAATTAGTTTATGTGTTCTACCTCTCCATTTCTATGGTCCAACAGATGATACTTCATGAAAATACTCATAGATCGATCAATATATTCGATGTAACAGACTTTCGATACATATTACACCGTTACACAATGTACATTTAACATTGTGTAAATGGGTTATCTCAGTTATACTTGTTGGGCCAAATTCCCACCACATGGAGAGTTGTTCTCAGCCCATATATAGTCCAAAAGTTCAATGAATCTTAGCCATTATTCTTGACTGGATGGTGGAGATTGCCTCATCTCCTTGAGATGGGAAGAAAAACCCTAGCATTCCTTTGGGAGAGAGTGAGCAGCCATTGTATCCAGGCTCTCGGCAGTCGTCACCTCGTCAAACACCACCGCTTGCATTCCGAGCTATCCATTGGCGCACAACCTTCAGAAAAATAAAATTTACCTTTAGGAAAATAAATATTCCTTAGTTATGCCTCATATGTTAACGTCTTTCGATCTAAATCTAATTGTTATGCACCTGGATTCAAATCTGTTCATCTTTGTCGATAAATATTTTTTTTGTTATACATTGAAATACTGCTTTCTATTATAAAAATGACCTTTTTTTTTGGTAAGCTCTTCTCTTTATTGATGTTCAAGAGTGTTGGCCCAGCTCCTCACTCCCACACAATTAACACCCACACGATGTTGGGGTACATCGATTCATTGTGCTTCCTCGCCGAGAGGGCTAGTATCGGCTCTGACATTTACAGCTTATGCGTCTTCCTCCTCAAAGTCGTGTATGGTCAGCAACCGGCAGTTCTCCAGGACTACGGCGAGTACGCAATTGACCTTGTGTAGTGGGTGTGGGACATGCATGATGACAGTGCTGGAATGCTCAGCTGATCACAAGTAGGGGCTGATCCATAATTATGATATAGAGGGGGCTCATGCACTCTCCTCTCCTCTCTCGTCTTATCTCTTCTCTTGTGTTCTTGCTAGGTGTAGTGTTCTACAATGACTGCTCACTCTCTCCCAAAGAAAGGCTAGGGTTTTTCTTCCCATCTCAAGGATGAGGCAATCTCCACCATTCATTCATGTCAAGAATAATGACTAAGATTCATTAAACTTTTGGGCTGTACATGGGCTGAGAACAACTCTCCATGTGGTGGTAATCTGGCCCAACAAGTATAACTGAGATAACCCATTTACACAATGTTAAATGTAAACTGTGTAACGGTGTAATATGTATCGAAAGTCTGTTACATCGAATATACTGATCGATCTATCTTCATGAAGTATCATCTGTTGGACCATAGAAATGCTGTTACCAGAATATAAGTGTAAACTTTGTAACGGTATATCATGCATCAAAGTTCGTTTCAACAAACATACTAATCTATCGAAGTACAGTACAGGAAGGATAGACATGGAATTAAATAAGTTCTGATATCCATTTTAGCTCTGGCACTACCGACTTCAATTAATGCACCTTTCTAATCTTGGAGTACAAAACGACGACAATAATCACAAAGTAAGGCCAGAACTGTGTCAGCAATGTGGCCACGATCGCCTTCGGCAACCTCCACCACGTTCGGGCAATCCCGAGCCTCTTGAGCAGCATCACCTCCCTGGCGGCCACCACCGACATGTACCAAGCCACATCGAGCAGCGCGAGCCCGGTGATGGCGCAGGCGGCGATGGCCGTGGTGCGCGCGATGGGCGCCAGCACGACGTACATCCCGAACGCGAACGCGGCGGCGAGGCTCCTGGCCGAGCTCGCCAATAGCATGATGGAGTAGACGAAGGAGATCTGCCGGGTGCGTATGTCGACGGTGGCCACTCCGGCGTGCATGAGGCTGATGAGGGACAACCCAGCGCAGATGAAGGCCAGCGTGTTGGCGATGATGAACACGTCGAAGGCGTAGCGGCCGGCCAGCGTCGGCGCGCCGCCCGGCTTGTGGTCGTCGGCTCGGTAGCCGCCCGGCGGAGCGAACACGGTCGCGAACGCCACCGTCGCGATCAGCACCGAGCCGATGCCGATCGTTTGGGTGGACTCGGTTATCTTCTTTGCCTCCTCCTTCTCGTCTAGCTTCTTGCCGTGTTGCTCGTGAAAGAGATCCCATCGGTGGTTACCTTCCTCTGCTTCGGCAACTTGCAGCAACTTGTATATGTTAACCCGTGGAGACTGAAAGGGAACAACAATCGATTCAAGCAACTCATAGCAAGAGTTTCTGGAATCTGAATAATTTGCATTTTTGGATTCTGAATAAATTAACGAACTTATTTTAGGAAAGTAAATAAGAATGTGCTCCTCTGTTCAACATTCAACAACACAAGTATTTTTAGTACAGTGTGATAAGTTAAAATATTTTTTACTTTTAGGTGGATGCGTTGTTATGTTTAAAATTCATATGAAATTAAACATACCATTTTAAAGTTATTAGTTCCAAATTAATATATTACAAGTGTTACCTATCTTCAACTATATCTCAGTTCATTTTAGTATTTACTATTTATTCAATTTAATTCTAAAATTAAATTCAATAGCTAAATGAAACTGAAAATAATAATAAAACTGTATATTTACGATATCAATAACAATAAACCGTGAACAATATAGGGTTAGGCTACTTGTTGCTCTCACCAATTCGTGGTGAACACCAATTGGTTTCATGATACAAGCAAGATCAAGTGGAGTTTCACCCTTACGGTTCGCCAAGTTTAGCTCGACATCCCTTATCTCCATGAGAAGATTAAATATCCATAGGTTGCCGGCCTCGATGGCAAGGTGCAAAGCCGTGTTGCCATCATCATCCTGCATGTTCAAAACTGCTGGCATGAGCTTTCCCAGCTTGCAAGCGTATGCCACGACTGATTGGTTCTCCTCGAGGACCGCGATATGGAGGAAGCTCTGCCCTCGAGCGTTGCGTAGCTCGGCACAGTCCTTTAAATTTCGGTTCTTGCGCTCCTCGAGCAGGATTGACACGGCCTTGACATGGTCATCGAAGGCAGCGGCATGGATGGGGAACGAGCCACGACGGTCTTGTTGGTATGCGGCAGAGCAGTCAGCGTCCAGCAGCAAGCTGATGACTTCGTGATATCCCCATGACGCCGCAAGGTGGAGAGGCGTGCTCCCATTGGACCGGCCAGCTTGTTTTGTGAGATTTTTGTTCCATTCTAGGATCATTTTTGTCATTTCTGCAGTTGATCGACATTAGTAAATTATTATTATTGAATTCAAAGTGTATTTAGATAACAAAGTATGATACCTCGAAGTTTTGCATAGCAAAATATTTAACATCGGTGTCAAAACTTTTTCCACTCCAGAAAGTCACAGATTTGACACGGTTGTTTGTATTTATGGCTAACATTCATGCAATGGTAGGTGATATATCCATCGATAATAAGATGCCTATGGTGACTTGGTTAATCTCAAGATAAGGCGGCTCAGTTTTCGGACATACTCATAATGGTAGGGTATATGTGTGTGGTAATGTTACATCATTTTCTTTTGCTTGTTTTTGTGTAGTGATATAATATCGTTCAGTTTTATATTTATCTAGATTAATTATATGGAGATGCACAACATTTGGTTACTGAAATATAGCTTTCCTATCGTCAAATAATTTAGTCTGTTTTCTCATCACTTAACTGAATCTAATAATGACACTTAACTCTAAACCTATTTACCAATTTAAACAGTCATTTATTTTGAGATGGAAGTTTGTACTATAATTATTATCATCTAAATATGTAAAAGTATTCAAACTTAGACAAAAACAACCATATATACGTACGTAAAATACAAAACTGCAGTTGAAATAAACTAAATTTGCACATGAGATAGCACAGAAATCTAGGCCTCAACAACATGGAAATTTTTTTGCTTTTTTAAAAATCTGCTTCCATTTTGGGGAAACTCTTTTTTGCATAGAAATCTGCTTCCATTTTAGGGGTGCCTAAACTCTGCTTCCTGGAATTTCGTCACTGAAATCAATACTCCTACTCACCTTTGCCTTTCCGAAGTACAGCAGCGTGCAAGGCGTTCTTCCCATCCGGTCCAGCGTACGACAGCTTCTCGTCACGCTGATGCAGCTGCCGTGCAATGTCCCGGCGTCCGAGCGACACGGCCAGGTACAACGGCGAGTCGCCGTCGGCCGGCACGACGCGTGCAAGCTCCGGGTCGGCCGACATCAGCACGTGCACCATCTCCCCGCTGCCCAGACGGACGGCCTCGTGCAGGGCCGTCTCTCCCTTTTTGTTCTGCCTCCTCGCCACCGCCCTCGCCGCCGCGTCGCCGCCGGCCAGGCGCAGGAGATGGGCGACCATTTTGACCCTCCCGGCACGTGCGGCGCAATGCAGCGGCGTGTCGCCCTTCTTGTTGCCGGCGTCGAGGAGGTGGCTCGCATTGGCGTGGATCTCCTTCGCGCACTCCAAGAAATCGGGCTTGTCGCCGCTCGACGCCACGACATGGAGGATGGAGTCCCAGCCAGCGGTGACCGCCTCTGCTGGTGTTACCACTGCAGACGGCTTGTTGGATTCGTCGTTGACAACACCGACGGTTTGTTGGATGGAGTCGACCTCCTCGACATGGACGACGACTTCGCTCGGCGGCGATGCCACCGGCGATTGAGACGCCGGCGCCACTTTGGTAAGAAGACGCTTTAGCCGGTCGCGATTGCCGTGGCGGGCGGCCATGAAGAGCTCCGTGAGCTCGGGACGCGGGTGCTCCCCATCATTTGGGTCGCTCTCCATGTCGGTGGTTTGCGTCGTCGTCTTCCGGGAATCCATTTCTTGCATATGCTCCTGTGCTTACCGTACGTGTTAATCATATAGTACTAGTTTGGCTGCTTCAAAGCGTATATTTATTTAGAGTATTTATGCGATTCTTCCCTAAACATCACGTAAGAGCGCATATATACGTAGTGAGCTGGCACAAATCAGTGCAGAGACAGTCCGGTTGTTAGGGATAAGAGATTAATATATATCTAGATAATCTGCAAAAAGCCCTTTGTTCCAGCGTGATGCCTTCATCTAGCTATCTCTAGCTAGCTAGGTTCTTTGCCTAGCGACTGGGACACGCCAACTGTCCATCACCATGTAACATATGGAACACACCTTTGACATTAACAAACATTGATGCTAAGGATCAAGTGAAGCACTAATCTAGGCATGGTCGATGCTGATCACTTACCGTGCCTCCAAGAATTCAAGCTGAAACAATCGCAAAATATAATAGAAGAAGAAGCTCAAGTATGCATTTTTTTTTAGCAAAAATCATTTCGTTGCCAGTTTCACTTTTCCTGACGGAGAAGGCAGCAATGAGCACCTAAAACGACAAATAGATCAAAGAATTACTTTGGCGGCCCAGGCCCCAGGCGATGACCTGTCTTCCAACACGCAATCCAGTCCAGAACCGGGCAAGACTCGGCTTGATACACCACACAAAAACCAAACACAAAAATTTTGGCCGGAATCACACATTAGTGTCATGTGTCACCAAACCGGCACTGATGGGGCGTTTTATTTGTGCTATTCTGGGTAGTGAAAAAAAAAAGATTCTCCAAATGGTTATAACCATTATCTATTGGTTTTTAGCTCATTCCCAGCCACTCCTCTGGTTATAAAAAAGAAAGAAAGAAAAAAAAGGCCACTCCTCTCCATGCTCTCACTTCTTCATGGAGCGACAGCAATGATGCCATTGGCCATTGTCATCGGAAGTGAGAGTCGTATGCTGTGTCCTCCTCCTATCGCATCTCTTTCCTCCTCCAGTCCTCCCGTCCCATCGCGGCTTCGCCTCACCCTCTTTCTCTCTGACTCTCGGCGCGCCTGCTGCACGCACACACTACCGCGCGCCCGCCGATCGTTCGATCCTCCAAAATCCCCCACTGATCCATCCCCCACCTAAATTGCCTCTTTCCCCTACCTGGCTCCCTGCTCAGTTTTTTTCTTATTTTTTCCACTCCTTCCTGGCCGATCTAACCCTCATTATTTAATTGCTTGCAGATTGGGGTAAGGGGCAGGCACATTATGTATAATGTATTGATATTCACTGATAACTGATCAATGATGCATCATGTATAATGTATTCATGTATGCTTTTTTTTACCAACATGAAACTGAAAAAAATAATATGGTTTTGATATGTTGCTAAGGAGAAATATTTAAAAAGAAAAGCACCAGGCAAACCAACAATGTCGGAAGTTTCAAGAGATTGACAACCGTTTCAATGAGACAATCTCTGAATTGTTAGTTTGTTCTGCTGCTTTCAATCCTAGAGATTCATTTCAAGATTTTAATGAGGACAATTTGGTTAGATTAGCAAACATTGTATCCATCTGATTTTACTCCCATGGAATTAAGAGAAATTAGTCATCATCTTTCCCTCTACATTGTTGATTTTCCAATTTATGGAAAGAAGACACTCTTTAGTTTATCGGCTTTTGAAGCGCATAAATTTGAAAAGGACTAGGTAATTATTTTAATTTGTTCCTATCAAATCATTTTATCACTTATTTTTTGCTGAAAATTAACTATCTTTGTCTCTTTTTTGGCCATTGTCCATGGAGGAATAAAGGCAGATGTCATATTTTGCATGCTAATATGCTATGATGATATTTCTTTTGCAAATGACAACCTTTAATTTTGTGTATGATGAATTATAGGATTTCTCTATTGGCTATTGTGGCACGCAATTTCTAACTTTTCTATACACTTTTCTTGTTAAATATTGACATCGCCGTCAGTTAGATAAAATATGGAGCTATTGGACATACAAGTATTTAGTATAATGTTGTTTTAGAACCATACATGCCATCTACGAAATAGTTAGGCACCCCCCTCCCCTCTTTTTTGCGTAACCCGAATAGAAGAGTGGCATACAAAAAGAGAAAAAAAAACTTCATTGAATTCCATAGCTTCTTTTTGGTCAAAACTTTTTACCACTAATGGACTTTCCATCTTGCAACTTCAACTCTAGAAATACTCTCCTTTTTTATGTAAATCCATTTGCACTTTAATGGATTTTTATCTAATAGAAACTTTGTCAAATCTCATGTATGATTCTTATGAAGGCTCTTAATTTCTTCGTTTATAGCAGTCAACCACCTAGAAGAATTTGTATATGAGATAGCTTCAAAATAAAAAAGAAGATTCAACAGTTCTTGTTAGGGTTAGAGGAATAGAATGCACAGATTTAGTGTGAGAAAACCCTTCAAGATAGAGATGAAAAATATCATGGAAGACAAATCCACTAATAATTGTATGAAATTAATTGAACAAGGGTGGCCTATATTTATAGGCGTTGCATATAGGACTACGATATGACTAGTATTGCACTAGGACCTAAAATATTTGAGGCATATACAACAGATGTGTTAGCTTCCTTCTCTCCGTAAGTAAAAACTGATGTCCTATTAATTTTTACTTAAAAATGGCACTAAAGCTTTTCTTTTCTTTTTGAGTAAATTTCCTAAAACTACAGATACTTTGGCCAAATTATCACAAAATTACAGATTTAACGTCAAGCTTATCATAAAACTACATATTTAAGACATCATAACATAAAATTGCAAATTTAGTGATGAATTCAACAAAGATATATA
>CM002487.1:6028881-6056114 GCA_000325765.3 Leersia perrieri | reverse complement strand
TATTAGAGTATAGATTCATAGCACAATGTATTTTTAGTTACAAATATGTATTATTTTTTTGAATAAAATTGATGCTAAATCTCTCTAGTTTTGTGACGCAATTGCTTAGATCTAAGTTTTGTGAAAACTTTGACACTAAATTTGTAGTTTTATGATAAACATTCTTAAATCTGTAGTTTTGTGATAGTTTAAACAAAATATATGTAGTTTTGTGAAATTTACTCTTTCTTTTTATTTACGATTAATTTTCTTTTCTTGTATTTTTCTTTACGATTACTTCAACCTGAAGTCTACGAGCTAGATACTACGGTGAGTGAATGAGTTGCCTTGTGCTAGATTACTCAAAATCAAAGCTTGTGTTTTCAAAGGTGTGTTCCACATGCATGTGTATCTAAATATATATCTCAATTAAAGGGGTCATCAAGCACTTGTATAATGAGGAAAGTTAGTGTGTTCGACTAGGAAAAGAATCAGAAACTAGCTAGGCTCAGATCTCATGCATCACGATGGAACAAAGGCACCACATTTGCAATCATGTTACTTTAAGCTTTTGCAGTTTTTATAATTCATTATCCCGAACCACCGGGCTGCTGTTTGCACTGATCTGCGATCACAGCTCAACAGGCATATATGCGCACTTACGTTGATTTGTTTGGGGGAAGAATCGCACATTAGTTTCTATAATAAATTCATGCTTTGAGGCAACCAACCAACCATATATATTATCCATATGGGACGACCTTGCGATGAGTATGTAGTGGTCTATGTGGTGTACAGTACAGTACAAGTAAATAATGGATTTGGAGAGGAGTCGCCAAACTCCTAACTTGCAGAGGGAGGCGAATGATCATGGGGTCATGCAGCTGCCGCATCCCGAGCTTCTCATGGCCGCCTGCCGCGGCGACCACGAGCGGCTAAAGCATCTTCTGAGCACGGCACTGCCATCGCCAAGTGATGAGGTCGTCATCCATGTCGGCGGCAGAAGCGACGACGACACCGAGGGCGCCAGGTCTGCGCCCTCAGTGACACCGGCAGAGGCGGTCACATCCGTGTGGGACTCCGTCCTCCATGTGGTGGCGTCCAGCGGCGAGGAGCTCAAGTTTTTGGAGAGCGCGACGGCGATCTGCGGCATGGCGAGACACCTCGACGCCGGCAACAAGAAGGGCGACACGCCGCTGCATTGCGCCGCCCGTGCCGGGAAGGTCAAAATGGTCGCCCATCTCCTAACCCTGGCGAGATCAGGCATTGTCGGCGACACGGCGGCGAAGGCAGTCGCGAGGAGGCAGAACGACAAGGGAGAGACGGCCCTGCACGACGCCGTCCGTCTGGGGAGCATGGAATTGGTCGGCGTGCTGTTGTCAGCGGACCAGGAGCTCGCTCGCGTCGTGCCGCCCGACGGCGACTCGCCGTTGTACCTGGCCGTCTCGATGGGTGACCGCGACATGGCACGGCATCTGCATGAGCATGACAAGGCGCTTTCGTACGCTGGGCCAGACGGGAAAAACGCCTTGCACGCTGCTGTTCTGCAAGGCAAAGGTCAGTGCTATCTCTTTTGTAACTGTATGGTGTATATATTGCTTTCAAAGAATTTTCGTTTGAAGAGGCAAAGGGAACGCATCCTATACATACAGACTTCTTATACATATTCTATGCATACTAACTAAATATCATAAAATTGATTATGCTTTGACGGATATTTGCATTAAAATCTATCGAATTTTTAGCCATAGATTTTACCTCGAGATTCATCTCTTGGGTCATTGTCCTCGTAGCTCTAGGCTTACAAGAATGCACTCAGACTATAGTTGGCCATACGACCCGAGGCCCGAAAGCCTGTTCCACGACATGATTATTTGGCCCGGCCCAGGCATGGCCCGATCGTTAGGCCATGTTTGAGCCTAAGGTGTAGCAAAATGGGTCGGCCCGGTAATACAATAGAATACTTAAGGGATCTAAATTATACTTGTTTATAGTTATTACGCTGAAATAGACATCGTCTATAGTTGAACGACCTAAATAGACTTAATTTCATAGATTCTATGTTGGAAGGTCTAAAATAGACTTATTTTTACAGTTTTAGCCTACAACACGATGGCCGGTTGTGCCTTCAGGGGGCCGACATAGCCCAACTCATACTGGGCCGATCTGGACCTTAGGTGCGACATACCAACATGTGGGCAAGCACGGAATGGGCCGGTATGCCTATTGGGCTGTGCCTTGGTCGTGCCCAGGCCGGGCCGTGCCAAGCGGGCCGAATGGCCAACTATAGCTCAAACGCAACTAGCCACTGGTCTTCTGCTCTATCTACTCTGCCGTTTCTCTTAACCTGCTGCTCTCTGACCTGTTGCTGCTCGTACCCACAGTTGATTTATTTACTTGGTTTCTCACCCAGCTGAACATGTAAAAATCAGCTCTTTTTTTCACTTTCCAAAGCTCATGTCACATCATTGACTATAGCCACAGGTAGAGTGCACAGAGAGGAGAGAGACGAAAATCCGAAAGTTCTAAAACATACAGTGCACTTACATTATAATTACATTCTAATTATAATAGAGTTACATTTGTAACTATAGTGTATTTATAATGTAATTTTTAGTAGATCAGTTTACAATATTTGTATTTTAATTTCATCAGGTTCGGCTGGTCAAAAAAGGGCTTCTTAGGTAGTTTTAAATCTGTTAGTGTTGACCCTTGGATTCTAATCTAAGAGTTAGAAAAATCTATGCGATATGGAAGAAAAATCTGTCGGCAGATGGATAGGTATTCCCCCAAAAAATGTACTGGGAAAATTTTACATGTATTTCTAATACCACTACACACATATGTAAATATCTATAATGTCTCATCTTAAAATTTATTATACACAACGAGTAATAAAATAAAAAAATTCTGACATTTTTACATTTAGATTTTTTCATCTTTTTGTCACGACAAATATAATGAATTTTAAGTTGAGACTTTGCATATATTTGCAGTATTATTAGAAGCACATGTATATATAATTTTTATAGAGTTTTCAGTAATATTTGTTAGTTATTGTATATAAAGTATGCACGGAAAGTTTGTGTGCACAAGATATGTTCTCAAGATAAAAATGATATATTTTTTGTTTTTAAAAGGCACCATATAAAAGGTTTACACGGCTTTTTACATAAGGCATGTTTTTATTGAACTCGATGCTGAAATAATTATATCAAGTTGACACAACCATGTTCTTAAAACACTTCCCATAAATATTCTCGTCTAGTCAGTTGGAACAAAAGGGGGCTATTGCTTTTCATTTTATGTCCAATTTTTACTTTAGAGCTTTGTTTAAATGTCGCGATTGCAGAGATGACGGCACTGATACTAGAATGGAACATGGATCTCATCAAGCAAGCAGACCGAGTCGACGGGAGCACGCCTCTCCACCTCGCGGTCTCATGGGGTTATCACGACGTCATCAGCTTGCTGCTGGACGCTGACCCCTCAGTAGCATACCAGCCAGACCACCGCGGCTCGTTCCCGATCCACATTGCGGCCTTGGACGGCAGCGTCAAGACGGTGTCAATCCTGCTGGACAAGAGCGACTGCGCTGAGCTGCGCGACGCCCACGGGCGGAGTTTCATCCATGTGGCCATCCTTGAGGAGAACCAGTCCATCGTTGAATACGCGTGCAAGAAGCAGAAGCTCGTGCCGGCAGTAATGAACATGCAGGATGAAGACGGCGACACGGCGCTGCACCTGGCTGTCCAGCTCGGAAACCTGTTGATATTCAATCTTCTAATGGAGAGAAGCCATGTTAATTTGAACTTGAAGAACAGTAAGGGATTGACACCGGGTGATCTTTCTTGGATCAAGAGACCAATTGGTGTATATTATGGATTAGTAAGTAATAGATTATGAGCATTTTTATAGTATTTGAGAAAGTATCGAGAAGTACCAAAATTTTAATGTAAAATTTGGTACCTCTTGGTATCTGAGGTACCGAGAGGTACTAAATTTATACTAGAAAAAATGATACCTCTCGGTATCTCCTCAAGAACTGTAAAACTGCTCATAGATTATTCTTCATGTTCTCCAAGATTGTGGTTCACATGTTATCAGTGAGTTGTCTGAACTGATCTATATATATATATGCTGCAGAATCCACGTATAAAGATATACCAGTTGTTGAAAGATGCCGGCGCCAAATTCGGCAATCACCGATGGGATATCTTTTACGAACAACACAAGAAGATCCTAGACACGAAGGAAGAAGAACAGAAGATTACCCACGCCAGCAAAGCATTGGTGTTGGCTCGGCGCTGATCGCCACGGTGGCGTTTACGGCGGCATTCACGCTGCCTGGTGGCTACAAAGCCGACGGTACGCCGGCGCTGGCGAGTAAATACGCCTTCGACGTATTCATCTTTGCCAACTCTTTGGCCATGATCTGCGCCGGCCTCTCCATCATCTCCCTCGTGTACGCGGGGATGTTCACCGACGACATACGCGGCCGCATGTTCTCCCTCGTTTTCTCCGCAAGCCTCACGGTGAGCGCGTTTAGGAGCGTCGGTGCTGCGTTTGCTTTCGGGATGTATGTGATGCTTTCTCCTGTCTCTCGTGCGACCGCCATCGCCGCGTGCGCCATCATGCCGCTCGCGTTGGTCGACGTCGTTTGGTTCTTCTGGGTGGTGGTCCACTGTGAGGTGGTGCTAATCAAGAGGCTTGGACTAGCACGAACGTGGTGGCGGCTGCCACGAACAATCCTAGCCACTTTGCTGACACAATTCTGGACTTATCTTGTGATCGCTGGGGTGGTGTTGTACTTCAAGATGAGAAAAGTGCATCGAACCTAAGCATCTGGTAGTTTTTTTTTTTTTTGACAAACAGAGGGGGTTTCCCTCCCATTTCCATTAACAGAAATGATAAGCAAGCATCTAGTACTTAATCACCGGATTATTTACTTATAGACATTATTACATAAATCCACATTAGTATTGGTTAGGAACATGCATACATCTATGTTGTTGGTTCTGCAACCAGTACTACTAAGGCGGTATAGAATAATCGGGCATTCAATCGGTACCGATGACGTGGATACAAATTAAAATTTTGAAATAAGGAAAAGTTAAAAAAAAATGAATACTACTACCGCACCCTTACCCATTTATTTATATTATGGAAATGATATATATATTATTTCGATCGCATCCTTCTTCTCCACCATCGCCTTCCTCTAACTTTGGCTTCGCTCAGCCTCGTCGAATGAGGTAGGCTCATCAAGCTCACCACGTGTAGCTCCTCTGACACCAGTGCGCATGGTGCAAAGCCACGCGGTGAGGCCTGTCCAATGATTTCGTTGATGCTGCGGAAACGGAGTGGAGCACTGTCGTCATTGTCGTCTTCCAGATTGTCATCGTCAATGTCTTGTGGTGAGCTGGGTTCCAGCTCCGTACGTGCAGCCAGTCCGCTAGGATGCGGCGACTGCTCGCCCGGTTCTGTAGTGGCGCCATCAACCACTGGGCCTATCGAGTCCGTGGCGGAGTACTCCACCATGAAGACATCGTCACCACCGCCCAGCTCTTCATCATCGCTGATGGTCCCCCAGTCCCACAGGACTTGCTCGTCGAACACCACATCACGCGTCACCTGGACAAGCTTTGTGACGGGATCGTAGGCGTGGTACGCCTTGGACCCGCTCTTCCGGACGTAGACAATGCAGCCGAATGTCTGTAGGTGGTGCACTGCCGGCTTCTTCCCGTGCCAGCCTTGAACGGGGTCATGCCTTCCATGCTCTTTGTCGGGGACCTGTTTAGCACATACACAGTTGTGCTTAAAGCTACCCCTCAAAACCATCCGGGCAGTCCCTTGGCCTTGAGGATGCACCTTGTCGTTGCCACCACTGTGCCATTTTGGCGCTGGACGATGTCGTTCTACTGCGGGTTGTAGGACGTTGTGTGTTAACGATGAGCACCTTTCAGCCGCGAAGTACTCCGTTGCTAGACTTTGTGTCGAATATATGTACAACGTCGGTTACAGTTTAGAACTTAGAGTTGTAATAAGTTTTAGGATAGTAGCGGAGTCGGACTCTATCCTAGGCTATCTTTTAAATAGGAAGACACACCTGTTGTAACCACACGACGATAGTAGCATAAGTAGGTGTAGGGAGCACCTGTCAGCGGTATAGCCGACTGGCCGTGGTTGTTGATATCCTATAAGTTGTAATTATACCAGATCAGGGAGGAGCGTCCGTAATCAGTATCCCATGGAGTAGGCTTATTTGAGCCACGTTTACAAATATCATGTCTTCGTGTCGTCGTCAAGATTGGATCTCTTACGGCGATTCGCTTCCGCAGATAGCTACCGATGTGGTTTTGGTGCTAGTTTTATAAGAAGTGGTATTAGAACTAGTGGGAGATTCAAGGTATTCGATGGAGGTGCTTCATGCCGCACTGCTCATAGAGATGTCCGGGTGGGACATATGATCGCAAGGTGGAGCAGGGCGGCGATCAACAACAATTGATCGGTGGTTTCGGACATTTCAAGCAGACGATCCAAACCGTTTGATGAGCTTTCTTCAACGGGGATTTTAGACGTGAGACTTGGGGTTGTTGAAGTTGAAGGAAATCAGCATTCTCGGTTGGTGGATTCGAATATTGCGGGTGAGGTGGTCTGTGTAAATAGAGCCTGGGTCATTTGGTGATTGTGGAGGGGGCATGGAGATTTGTCGGCTTCGGCTCACGATAAAATTAACGATGGTAACTTATAAGTATGGGCGAGTGTGGATCCTATGGCTGTTTTAGGAGGTGTTGATGCGCGGTGTGCGACTGAATTGCTTCGAAGACGACGTATTAAGTCATGGATGGCGGAGCTAAGCGAAGTCGTTGATGGTCGGTGGTTGTTTTGGGCGGTGATGCTAGTAGTTGCTAGAGATATATTGGAAAGCTAGATTTTTTAAAAAAAACAATGGAAGGTTTGTAAGCAACTGTTGTCTTATCTACTACCGAAGTAAAGTATATGACTTTTTTTGAACCTTGTAAAGAAGCGATTTGGCTCAAAGGTTTGCATACTAAGCTTTGTGGAGATACATCTTGCATTTGATATATTTTGTGATAGTGAAAGAGTAATTTTTCTTACAAAGAATTAGATGTTCCATGAGAGAACAAATCACATTGATGTGATATATTAATTTATTCAAGGTGTTATTGTTGAAGGTGATGTCAAAGTATATAAGATTAGTACCCATGATAATCTGACAGAAATGATGATGAAGCTGGTTCCTGCTATAAGGTTGAGCTTTGCTCAAGCTTGGTGGGTGTTACTGTTTAGTCTTATGGACTATTTGGCGTGTGCGGTAAGTTTTACCTATAATGTATTTTTTTAGTGATTGGTGTTCTTATGCTACATGAGAAAATTCGTCTCAAAGTGGAGATTGTTAATTATGTAATCTAAATTTTGCTATATATGTTGGATTACTTTTCCTATTAAGAGTCTATTGTCTTTTTCTATTATGAGTATTCTATTATTTTCACAATATATACTCTTGTAGCAGCACGGGAAGGGTTGACGTCCCACTTATAATTTCGCTACATTCTTACCAAACTCCCCTACAGCGATATTGCCGGTCGGCACCAGTGGTTTTTCCCCGCAAAAATTTTCCACGTAAATATTTATGTCTCTGTTATGCATCTATTTTCGTAGCAATAATATCGGATGGAGGTCAAATATGGTAGAGCCATGAAAACTATAGTAGTTAGCCATATGGGCCGTCCGGCACGGTACGGCTCAAACACGATCGTGCCTGGGCCAAGGTCAGTCAGGCCGGCCCGCGGCACGATCGGCACTTCGTGCCTTGCCGTGCTTTGAGGCCTTGCTCGTCGACGGCCGTTTCTCCGTTGGCATGCAGTGGCGTGGAGCGCATAGCGCAGGGATCTGAAAAGCACGTGATCCGACCCATTTAGTACTTCGACTGGGCCGGCTCCGACCCTTCTGAGTTGGCTTGCCTGCTGCCCCTAGGCAGCCACTTTTATTTTCAGGTCCAGGCAGCTTCCTGATCAATTATTGTTCAGTTTCGCTGCACGTATGGTGCCTTCTCCTAGGGCAAAGTGATATTCATACCGCGCCATGATATTTTGCTGAAAAAAATGCACGGTACATTAGCTTCTTCGTCTTTTATTTTGTTGCGATTGCTTACTTCAGGTTCAATTCTCGGAGACATTTTATACAAAAAAAAATTATTGGAGACACGGTGATTGATCATCATCGACCGTACCAAATGCTGCAGTCCTGCATTCGATCCTCTGCATCAATGTTTGTTTATTGGTCAAAGGTGTGTTCCATATCTAACATGATGATCGAAAGTTGGCGTGTCCCAGTAGGTAGGCAAAGAACCTAACTAGAGAGAGCTAGATCAAGCCATCACGCTGGAACAAAGGGCTTTTGCAGATTATCTAGTATTAGTCTCTTATCCCTAACTCCACTCCAAAAAAAAAAAAGGTCTCTTATCCCTAACAACCGGACTGTTGATCTCTGCACTGATCTGCGCCAGCTCTGCACGTATATATGCGCTCTTACGTGATGCTTAGGGAAGAATCGCTTACTTTTCTTATGACAAAATTAAATTCACGCTTTCAGGCAGCCAAAACTATATGATTACACCGACATTCGCGAGGAATGAACACGCGAAGCATATGAGCTGATGAGCATATGCAAGAAATGGATTCCGGGAAGACGACGACGATGCCTCAAACCACCAACAAGAACAGCGACCCAAATGATGGGGAACACCCGCGTCCCGAGCTCGCGGAGCTGTTCATGGCCGCCAGCCACGGCGATCGCGACCGGCTAAAGCGTCTTCTTACCAAAGCGGCTCCGGCGTCCCAATCGCCGGTGACATTGCCACCAAGCGAAGTCGTCGTCCATGTCGAGGAGGTCGACTCCATCCTACAAACCGTCGGTGTTGTCAACGACGAATCCAACAAGCCATCTGCGGTGGTAACACCGGCAGAGGTGGTCACTGCCGGCTGGGACTCCATCCTCCACGTCGTTGCGTCGAGCGGCGACGAGCTCGATTTCTTGGAGTGCGCGAAGGAGATCCACGCCAATGCGAGCCACCTCCTCGACGCCAGCAACAAGAAGGGCGACACGCCGCTGCATTGCGCCGCACGTGCCGGGAGGGTCAAAATGGTCGCCCATCTCCTGCGCCTGGCCGGCGGCGACGCGGCGGCGAGGGCGGTGGCGAGGAGGCAGAACAAAAAGGGAGAGACGGCCCTGCACGAGGCCGTCCGTCTGGGCAGCGGGGAGATGGTGCACGTGCTGATGTCGGCCGACCCGGAGCTTGCACGCGTCGTGCCGGCCGACGGCGACTCGCCGTTGTACCTGGCCGTGTCGCTCGGACGCCGGGACATTGCACTGCAGCTGCATCACCGTGACGAGAAGCTGTCGTACGCTGGACCGGATGGGAAGAACGCCTTGCACGCTGCTGTACTTCGGAAAGGCAAAGGTGAGTCAATTTTGTAGCACTTAATTCCATGAGAATGTCTAACATTGTCACGTTTTAACATTTTTTGTTCATAGGACAATGAATGTTCTTAGCCATAAAAAATAGAGATAACTCCTTATATGTCCACTGATTTTCTCTTAATCCCTTTCTATCTCTCTGAAATTTGACCAATACATTATAAACTCCTGAGTTTTCATCTTCATCCACTCTATAATCATTTTGTTTGTTGACCATGTGTTGACCATTCAATATTCATCGGAATGACATTATTACCCTTTCTATCTCATACTTATGTGCTTGCTTATTTACAAAAATTCAAATCTAAGAAGTGAAAAAAATCATTTATATTAACAAAATAAAACAATACATAATTATTGGACCCACCAATTTAAAATTTTCATTTATTTTTTATAAAAAATTTTAAATTGTATTTGATGAAAATATAAAAATATTTGTATTGAAATAAATTTTTTTTTTCAATTTCTCGGAAATATTGCGTCACAAGAATTTCTTAATATTTTTAAAAATTTTACGTCAAATAATTTTGTCTCGTTTGATTTTATTATGAATACAATTTTTTTCTGCATTGAGATTTATGTTTATTGAGTAATTATATACAAGATAAGGGTAATATGTCATTTTAGAAAAAAATCTAATGGTCAATTAGAGGTTCGCTAATGAACGAGTATAGAGAGGATGGAGATAAAAACTCAGGATCAAATAAAGCGATTGAGCAAATTTCAGGGAACAAAAAGGGATTGAGGAAAAACTTGTGGACATGTAAGGATTTGCCCCTATGAGTAATTTTATAGTGCTTGAGAAGGTATGTATCACTTTTTTCTAGCGTAAATTTGGTAAATCTCGGTAATCAGGTACTAAAGGTACACTGAAATTTTTGGTACCTCTTGGTACCTTTCGAAAGACTGTAAATTGCTCAAAAAAATACTTGTTCACTCACAACAGCATAAAACGAGACAAGTATAATCCCGTATTTACTAAATTTGAGGCGCTTGGAACGCTACAAGAAAACAATTTTGCAATGGTCTCATCTTATTCTTACCATTTACCAAAGGACTAAACAAATCCACATGTATTAGTAAGGAGAGGGATCCAGAACCGCCAATGAAGATTGGTTTTTTGCCGACAGACCGTAAAAAGGTCCGCCCATAAAAATATGTATATAGAACACCCTGAATTTAATGATAATTATCAATTGCAGAGATGACGGTGATGATACTAAAATGGAACAAAGATCTCACTAAACAAGCTGACCGATCAGATGGAAGCACGCCGCTTCACCTCGCAGCGTCATGGGGGAATGCTGAAGTCATCAGATTGCTACTGGACGCCAACCCCTCTACGGCATACCAGCCAGACCGCCATGGCTCGTTCCCCATCCATGTTGCGGCCTTTGATAACAATGCCAAGGCTGTCTCACTCTTTCTCGACAAAAGAAAGTACGACAAAAGCAAGTATCGAAATCTTAAGGGCTGCGCCGAGCTGCGAGACGCCAAAGGATGGAGCTTCCTCCACATCGCGGTCCATGAGGAGAACCAGTCGATTGTCACATATGCTTGCAAGCTAGGGAAGCTCACGCCAGCGGTGTTGAACATGCAGGATCACGACGGCAACACGGCGCTGCACATTGCCGTCGAGGTCGGCAACATATGGATATTTAATCTTCTTATGCAGTTGAGGGATGTGGAGCTGAACTTGGCGAACGGCAATGGTGAAACCCCCATTGATCTTGCTTGGATCAAGAAACCAGTTGGCGTTCACCACGGATTGGTGAGAGCAACTCGTAGCCTAACACTGTGTTGCACATTGCACATGGTTTTTTGTTATTGATATCGTAAATATAACAGTTTTATTATTCTTTTCAGTAGCTTGTTAGTTTAAATTTGTAACAGCTTATATTAAACGACGAATTCACCTTATTTATAACTATTTAGCTATTGATTTTTAGAACTAAATTAATTAAATAGTAAATATTAAAGTGAACTGAGATCTAGTTGAAGATAGATACCCACTTGTAATTTCTCAATTTAAAACTGCATCTTTGTTAATTTTTGGTAAAATGAAACTAAAAACTTTACAATGCTACTATTAATTTCATATCAGCTTTAAAAATAATCTAGCTAGTTATAATATGATCCACTTAAAAGTTAAAAGATGTTTAACTTATCACTGTACTAAAAAACAATTATATTGTTGGATGGAATTGTACATAAATTCTTCATTATTTTCGTAATTTAATTTCTCGAAATTACTCAGATTTCAGAAGCGCAAATACCTGCAACGAGTTAGCTTAAATCGATCGTTGTTCTTTTGCAGACTCCACGGATTAATATATACAATTTGCTGCAAGATGCCGACGCAGAGGAAGGCAACCACCGATGGGATCTGTTTCACAAAAAACACGAACACGTGAGGAAGCTAGACGAGAAGGAGGAAGCAAAGAAGATAACCGAGTCCACCCAAACCATAGGCATCGCCGCGGTGCTGATCGCGACGGTGGCGTTCGCCGCCGCGTTCGCTCCGCCGGGCGACTACGACAACAATGGCGCGCCCAATCTGGCCCGCAACAACTACGCCTTCGACGTGTTCATCATCGCCAACACGCTGGCCTTCATCTGCGCGGGGCTCTCCATCGTCAGCCTCATGTACGCCGGCGTGGCCGCCGTCGACATACGCACGCGCCAGATCGCCTTCGTCATCTCCGTCACGTTCATGACCAGCTCGGCGAGGAGCCTCGGCGCCGCGTTCGCGTTCGGGATGTACGTCGTGCTGGCGCCCGTCGCGCGCACCACGGCCATCGCCGCCTGCGCCATCACGGGGTTCGCGCTGCTCGATGTGGCTTGGAGTGTCTGGGTTGTGGGTGCCGGGGAGGTGACGCTGCTCAAGAGGCTAGGGATTGTGCGGGCATGGTGGAGGTTGCCAAGGGCGATCGTGGCGGCCTTGCTGACGCAGTTCTGGCCTTACATTGTCATCACTGTCGTGGTGTTGTACTCCAAGATTAGAAAGGTGCATTGAATTAATTGAAGTCGAATTATGGTAATATGAGAGCTAAATTAAATGGCCGGATCAGATCTTAGCTAGCTTTTATCCTGCACTGTACTAATTCGATAGTAGATCAGTATGTTTCCTGTAACAAACATAATTTCAATCCATATGTGTATTACACTCCTTACATAGTTTAAACTTAACATTGTGTAAATGCTGTTGTTATCTCAATTGTACCTACAACAAAATGTCTCTATGCTGTTCTAAAGGCATATGAAATATGCCACTATAGTATTAGAGAAATATCTCTATAGGACGTTTTTGTTGTCGTGTGTATTCTATGGACAATAGGTTTAGATACGTTGATCCGTTCATCGATTTTCACTGGAACGCAAAAGTACAAAACACAAATGGGAATTTCTCGAGCCCAAACATAGCTACTGGGCCAGCAACCAAACCAGTCCACCGTCATCGTGGCCTATGCTGAATAGCCGAATCGATACTGAGCTATGAGCATTAGCGTCGCCCAACCAGCCTGATGTTGTTTTCTGATCAGCATGTACGCTAAAACTATGGGCAAATGGTTGGCGCGCCTTGTCTCCTCGCTTGCTCGTTCACTCGGTCATCCTATCCTATATACCTATATACCTATATAGTTGATCCCCATTTAGTGTAGTTAATGACATTTTGCAGCCTTCTCACGCTTCCACGCCATCCTAATTATTCTGGACTGTACGATATCAATCCTAAGGCAGCCAAGCTGTCTAGCCAACAGGAAGGAAGCCCAATGTTTACGGACAAAAGAAAGCCCAGCCCAATCAGCTATTTCGACGCTCAAGCAAAGAGGCAACACGAATGGCAACTACCGCCGCCGTTGCCTTCCCTCCCCTTCCTGCGTTCTCATGCAACAAACACGGCGGCGCTTCTTGACCTCCCCTACTGCATTCCGCACCCAGTCCCCTCCCTTTCCGACTTCCGATTCTCATCTCCGCCCCCTTGATATTCTCCTCCCTTCCACTAGCCAAGCTGCTATAAAAGCCACGGGTAATAGCATGCAGTTTCTCACAAAGAAATGTATGGGCAGATGAGAGGCCATGCCTAATCGTATCCATTCTCTTCGTAAAGCTTTCTGCGATTCCTCCATTAACCAGATCTCCTCGCAGCAGACCGGTCTTTATCTCGGTAGCGGCTGATTCTAACTAATTGGACCATCGCTACATTTTCTTATTTGCCGTCGTTGAAATCTATATTATTTTTTTTTCTATTCCTACCATGGGAACTATATTGTGTAGGGACAAAATACAGGTTTCTTCTGTGGCACCATCAAGCAAAAGACTGACACAGTATCCGCCTACGCCCTACAAATGATATCTTAGGGCACTTCTAACTTCTGTGCCCAATTGCTCCTACGGTCCTACACACAACCACCACATCTATCAACTGCAAAGCCAGCAATCAGGTTATATTATCATGAGTAAATTGCACTTTGCACCGGATAAATTATACCTAGTTTTACTTTACAGCGAGTTTAGCACATACTTTTTACTTTGCACCAGGGTACATCAAAAAAGTTTCACTTTACATCGGGTTAACATATAGAAAATTATTAAATTTATAGAATGTTCATGAACTTTTTAATCTATGAATCAAACATTGTAAAGCCTAACTTAAATTTATTTTTTTTCTATTTTTTTAATATATTTTACAAGTTTTCTTTGAATTATATAGTACAACCCGGTGCAAAGTGAAATTTCTTTTGGTGTGTCCCAATGCAATATGAAAATATGCGCTAAACCCGGTGTAAAGTGAAACAAGTTACGTTTTATCTGGTACAAAGTTCAATTTACTATTATCATTGATTAGTAATTTACTAATCTCGGCATCCCTCTAGCTAATGGCATGCATTTTCTCTATTATTTCTTTTGCAGTATCATCATATTTTCTCTTCTTAATTAGCATTAGTCAATACCCACTAGTATATCCTTCAGGATTCCAGGTAAATCACCAGGAGATGACATGGTACTCATTTTCTTGTTAGTTCCATGAATGAGATATAAAGAAGATACATATTGTAATTAAAGAACCGTAACTGTTAAAAGCACATGCCCAACTAAAGATAGTAACAATCTAAACCTTCATTGAGTGTAGTTGCAGCATCTTCTGCATTTTTAACTCAAGACGAAAATTAATAAAAAGAATGGAATTAGGGTGTGTTTGGTTTAGGGACGAGGTAGGATAGGTTGGACCTATTCCGATTTTTAAGGATGGAGCGGTTTCAGTTATGTGTTTGGTTTAGAGGGATAGAATGGACCTATTTTTTGTTTGGTAGGAGGGATGAAGTGGGTCGGAATATATACCGTCTAAACATCGTTCGCGTCATCCCCATCCTCTCGAGCACGCCGACCCCCTCATCCCCGGCCTCCGCCGCCCGCCTCATCCCATCCCCTCCCCGCCACCGTCATCCGCCGCCACTGCCACCGCGCGCCTCATCCTATTCTTTGCCTCCTCCTCCCTTCTCCGCGGTGGCCCGAGCTCGGGGTCGGTGGATCTGAGCTCGGATGGAGGTCGGCGAACGGCGAGGTCGGAGCTCCGGCGGGCCGGGCTCGACTGAAGGCGGCGGCAAGGTTAGAGCTTCGCGCGGGCGACAACGAGGTCGGAGATCAGTGTGGGTGGCGACGAGCTCGGAGATCCGCGCGTGCGGCGACAAGGTCAGAGATCCACGTGTGCGGCGGCGGGGTAGTCTGCAGGCGACAGCGGGGTCGGCTGTAGAGCGGGCGGCGGAGGAGATCCGGGTGACGGTGTTGGGTTCGGTTGCTGGCAGTGACGGGTTCGGCGATCTCCGAGCAAAGCTCCCGTGAGGTAACGTCATCGCTCGGCTACCGTGGGTTCGCTCGGTCCGCCAGATTTTGGTGGACGAGCTGGACCCGGATCTGGAAGGAATATTCCTCTTCCGGGTCCAACCCACTCCACCCCTCCCTCAACCAAACAGGCCCAAGGATGGGTTGGCTCCATGCCAACCCCCAAAATCATACGAACCAAACACATCCTTAGTATATCTCCTACATTTCAATCTTACGACATGCCTTTGTTACCGCATACTTAATTTACGTCTATCCTACAAATTCTGACTATGGTTCCCCCACAATCAAATCAACAGTGATCATCTACATACAAGCTTATTTTGTTTTGTTCAGTATGTTTATTATGGTTGCCAATATATCTTAATGTTGTATACAAATTGAATCTACAAAATCCCGTAGCAACGCATGGGGTATCATCTACCTTGTATTGTTCTATACTCCTATATATTCACCAATCGGTGTGTCCACTTAATCAACATTGGTTTCACAGGACGAATATCTCATATTTCACATCGTCTGGTAAAGATAAAAGAGAGTGCCATCTCTTTAATTTGAGAGTGCCATCTCTTTAATTTGCCGGTCTTTTACTATGCAGACAGTACTTTGGCATCGGGCAATAAGGGACAGGAAAAGGTTAAAAAAAAAAATCCTCACCTCACCTGCATGTGGCACTTTTGCAGTCAAGGTCACATGCTGCTAAGAACTTTCTTTAATATTTTTGCGAACATAAATACAACTGATGATGAGCTCTTTTCTCTTTAGTACCTATCTTGGGGAAATTGCTCACGAATCGGCTGAGTATGTCACATTGAAATGGTTTTCATTACTCTGTATCATCTAACTAACTGAGGTTAGTTGGTATCCCTTTTTATGGATTTTTTTAGCTTCGGTCCGGTGGTTTATACGTAGATCTATTTTCATCCAAATGATTGGATTGATTTCTTCTTTCACCCAAACTAATGGTAGTGAAAAAGTGGGACGGTATATTAGCCTATAAAAACATAGGCATGGAGGGGTAAAACATAACTTTTTCAATATTTGCAACACACTAAAAAATACTAATATACCCTTAATTATACACTTACAAAAAGGACTAATATAGCCTTATAAACTACTAATGCTCTAGATTTTTCCTACTGACGAAACCACCGTAGCCTTGTGGCTAAGAAGAATCAACATTCAACCACCAATTTAGTTGTTTGTCAATCTTGGACCAAGAGAACGGAAAATTGGTTATAACTTGAAAATAAACACAATACTAAAGAGAGACTTAGCATCAATTATCGAGAGAGGAGAACATGGTGAGAAAACTGTTCAGAGGGACCTGAACCCAAGCCGGTCGTTACTTACATGAGAATCTTTTGGGGCAATATATAAATAGAAACAACAGTTAGAGCCACGTATAATTTATTTCATTTAACAATGAAATCACGTGACCTTTACATTGATTAGGATGCAAACATAAAAAAAATGAGAGGAAAAAACTTGACAACATGAACATATTAAGCTGCCTTGTGACAGCGTGTTCTACTACTATCAAAGAGAAAACTATATAGGAATGCAGCATACTGTGCAGATGTCTCCAGAACTGAAAGGAGCACTCATTTGTCCATCAATGTTGCCTAAACCAATTTAAAAGTTAGTTGTCTACTTTCATGTACAGATAACTCTAAAACAATGCCTTCAAACAAGAAGTTGACAAATAGACAAAGACATTGTCGAATCTATATAGATCGGACCTTACTGTCCGGAGGTCATTGCCAAGAACTCCATGCATTCTTGTAGGACCGAAGCAAGCTCATCATCTGAAACATTTTCAACTGACTACAACCCACTAAAAGAGCTGCTAGAAAAGAGCCACCAAGCTACTAAGAAAAAGCTATCTTGAGAATCATCAGGTGGCCTTCTAGAATGAATGATCTAAACAAGTTGCAAGCAGTACTGTTAAGAATACCCACTCTTACTACAGGATAATGTGCTGAAAACCACCTGAATACCTAAAAACATACCGAGAACGGTTTTGATCACCTGAATATTTCATTTAACAATGAGATCACCTGACCTTTACATTGATTACGGATGCAAACATGAAAAAATGAAAAGAAAAAACTAGACAACATGAACATATTAAGTTGCCTTGTGACAGCGTGTTATATTGCTATCAAAGAGGAGAACACTAAGAATGCAGCACTACTGTGGAGATGTCTCCAGAACAGAAAGGAGCCCTCATTTGTCCATCAATGTTACCTAAACCAATTTAAAAGTTAGTTGTCAACTTTCATGTACAAACAACTACAATGCCTTCAAACAAGAAGTTGGCAAACAGACAAAGACATTGTCGAATCTATAGAAGTTTAGATCGGACCTTACTGTTCAGGGTCATTGCCAAGAATTCCATGCATTCTTGTAGAACCGAAGCAAGCTCATCATCTGCTACATTTGCAACCGAAAACTACAAGAGCCACCAAGCTACTAAGAAAAGGCTATCTTGAGAATCATCATGTGGCCTTCCTGAACATTTGCAAACGATGACTACAACCCACTTAAACAAGTTACAAGCAGTACTGTTAAGAATACCCACTCCTACTACAGGATAATGTGCTGAAAACCACCTGAATACCTAAAAACATACTGAGAACGGTTTTGATCCTTTTCTCTCTTTCCTGTTCACGTCAGCTGGATAAGATTTTGAGCAAATTAAGGATGATCATCAGTGGCCCTTCATAATCGCTGGCAAAATCAAGATTACAGCAAAGGGCCAACAAGACCATAATGCTACTCCAACACTTTGCAGTCCCACCTTCACCGCTGCCGAAATCTCCCCCCGAATAAGGAGTGCGAGCGTCATCAAAGCAAGCGTCCAAACCTCAAAACTTATGTAGAGCAACCCCATGGCCGACACAACGAAGACGGCCGCGACGACCCTGGGCGCAACACTCGCCAGCATCACGTAGGTCCCGACGACGAAGGCGATGCCCACACACCTGACGCTACGGTGCAGGAGCTCCAGCGCCAGGAGTGCGCACGTCTCACGGAAGGCAAAGTCAAGCGGCGTGTAGCCAGCATACATGAGGCTAAAGGTCGCCAGGCCGGAGAGGATGAACGCCAGGGTGTTCGCAATGACGAACGCATCGAAGAAGTAGGTGCCAGCCAAGACCGGGGTGCCGCGGATGGCGACGCGGTCATCATCGGAGGAGACGTAGCCTCCGGGCATGGTGAATGTTGCAGCGAACGTCACGGTTACAATGAGCACCGCGCCGATGCTGAAGTTCTGATCTGACTCTGTATATCTTTGACAGTGCCTTCCTATCCATCTTCTGGATGCGGTTTTCCCTCGAGCTGTCGTCTGGACTGTCGCCGTATGGAGGGCAGGTGGTGTTACTCTGACGCACACATCAAAAACCGTGGATTCTTCATAAACAAAATTTGATTTGTTGATTAATGATGACTCAAATCATTTTCTGGAAAAAGAAAGGGTAATGACTCAATAGAACGGCACTAAGTGCTCACGGCAAGAAACACATACATACCACTGGATAAATTTGGCCATTGAGATGGGTTTTCAGACGTGCAAGATCAAGTGGTGTCTGTCCCTTGTTATTCTTCATATGTAGCACCACTTGACTGTTAATCAATAGTAAGAAGAAGACCAATATGTCACAAACATGGACAGCACGATGCAGCGCAGTGTTGCCGTTCTTGTCCTGCATGTTCATGCCCCTGGTGAAACACGAGCCAAGTCAGCCAACGCGACCACTGATTTGCACCTGTTGTTGATGGCCACATGGAGGAAAGTCCAGCCCATGCTGTCACGTAGGCTGGCGGAATCAGGGCACAATTTGATCATCAACCTCACGGTAAAAAATCCGACTATGCCGCCCAATTCAGCAGCCACATGTATGGGGTAAAACCCCTTGTTGTCAGGCTTGTACGCACAAGACT
The DNA here is from genome assembly GCA_000325765.3 of Leersia perrieri. Lineage (NCBI taxonomy): Eukaryota > Viridiplantae > Streptophyta > Magnoliopsida > Poales > Poaceae > Leersia > Leersia perrieri. Next base: position 6,036,842 of record CM002487.1, on the reverse strand, counting down.
GGTCTTCCTTCAGTAACAGCGTAATTGTGTCCAGCGTCTCCTGTATCAATGGACGATTCATCGATGCAGCAAAATGGAGTGGCGTCCTCCCATTTTGGTCCCCTTGTTTGGCAAGGCCTTCTTTCCACTGGAGGATCATTTGTGTTGGACCTGAACATTGGAGAGTAGCTTCATTATTTGATTTGTTTTCTTTTTTTAGAACTAAAAAAGAGAACAGCTAATTTCAATAACAATTTGTTGAATTAAATCCTCTTCCCCTGAACAGATACTTTATCTAGAAAAAAATATTTGACATTTCTTTCTACTGGTAATACTAAAGTGATACAAACGTTGATTTTTGAGTTTTACTACCAATCGAACAAAAATTGAAGTACCAGTAGTTGACGTGGTACTGCGGTAACATAAATAGATATGATTCATTGGAATAGAAATGATAAATGGTCTAGATTGATTTTACTACCTGTAGAAAACCTATTTTCATAAAACTAACTGTGCTCAGTATAAATTCTTTAACTTCTTAGTTTAAAAAGAAGAAATTTGCATACCTAATATTTCTCTTAAAAAGTACTGTCAAAATATCATAAGTTTATTTAAATAAATAATTATAGTCAAAAGAATAAGAAAATGGACCAAGTCATTCCTAAAAGTCGAATATATTTCACTAGATTAATATTTACGCACCTTTGCCTGCAAGCACCGAGACATGCAAAGCGTTTCGGCCTTCAGGTCCAGAATAGGACAGTTGTTCGTCTTTCTCGTGCAACTTCTTGGCTAGCACAAACTGTCGCAGAGAGATGGCCAGGTAGAGCGGCGAGGTGCCATCGTCTGGGACACGAGCCAGCCCCGCATCCACAGAGAGGAGCTCGTCGATCGACAAGCTCCTCCTTGCTTGTTCTGAGCTCTCAGAAGCTCCACCGCAAGTGCCACCCTCGTGCTCCGTTGATCGTCGTTGCCATCGCTCCTGGCCTTTGCCTTGTCGATGAGGTGGCGGACCATTGCAACACTCCCGGCCATGGCGGCATGATGCAGCGGCGTGTCGCCGGCGCTGTTGCGTGCATGCAGGCGGTGGCTGGCTGCGCCGTAGATTGTGTCGGCGCAGTCGAGGAAATCTTTGTTTTCCCCGCACGCCGCCACGACGTGGAGCACGGAGTCCCCCTCACTGGTGACGCCCGCCAGGAGCGCGTTAACGGCTGCAGATGGCGCAGCCGCACGGCGACGATCGACTTCAACAACGACTTCTTGTGGCGCCGTGGTGGAGGCAGCTGATGGTGGTGGTGGCTGCTGCGCCACCGGCCGGAGTGGTGCTTGATGCTGCTCGTCGAGGAGGTTCTTTAGTTTCTTGCTGTCTCCAAGGCGGGCAGCCATGGGCAGCTCAGGATTCATGGTGGTCGGCACAGCAGGTTTTATGGATGTTGGCTCATGAGCTGCCTCATTTGTTGAGCGAGCTGGCTGCTCTGTGTTGCTCAATGCCATACTCATGTAACCCAGTGGGATAGACTAGTATTACTGCATGCTACTGGACTACTGCAGCATGCTGCTGTTCCTTATAGATGAGTGCTCAATTGCACAAAGACTGATTTCCAACACAAAATCCATGGCAAAGAATAAGGGCCAAGTCAGGTGGATATGGTCCTTCTTTATGCAAACTTTTGTGAACAGGAAGGATGAGGTCCTGTCTGTGAGTTACTTTGGTAGCTTTAGTAGGACATATATGCTTTGGAATTTTGGGGTCCAATCCACTTGCCCTGTCTGTGTCTTTGGGTCACACAGCTGCTAGGAGATGCTAATTATGGAATCACCTTGAGGACTGATGAGTCATACTCAATACTACTAACTGGTAAGGTAGCCCACACATTTGCACGGAAAACTTAATTAAGGATGTTAGTTGTATCCAATTGTCTATTTTGCCACTATACTGCCAAAGTATGTTACTCATCGTGCACCAAACTTACAATATCTGACTTGCGACTTTGGCCCGTCCTAGTATTACCAGCAGACTGAGCATGAGAAGTAGAATTGTTGTACAGCTTTGTCTAGCATCTAAAATTCCATGGCTGATTTTCTTCTATAGCATCTTGTTCTTTCCTATGTTAGTAGTGGTAAAGAGAGTTAGTTGCATGTCATAAAGACAGAGTACAAATAAATTAGAGATAGAACGTACAGCTTAGTATAATACTGACTTGTTCCTTAAAACTATATTTTCTCTCTTAGCTCCGATTAAAGCGTTGATCTTTTAAACCCTCAGAATGAAATGTGGAGGCTCCTATTAGCCTACCTAATGGCATTATCGTAAGGGGAAAAAACAGTGGGACCTGAGTATCAGTGGCACAGTGTTGTTGCTTCTCTTTTCCAGTTTTCCCTAACCAACCTATCCAACGCTGTTGCGTCCCTAAGCTCAATGAGGAGAAATGGGGTGGCGGAGGTGGAGCTTGAGGCCAGGGTTCACGTTATCGGCGATAGTGATACTGATAAACCCAATAATTGCGTTTGTCGGTGGGGCCCAATAGAACCTGTTATTCGCCAAAAATGTTTGTTTTTTAAAAAGGTCACAGAATTTTCGCGAGGCTGTCAGGTTGCCAAAATTTTGAGCCTGGCTCATATGGACCAATGCCCACACAGGCACCAAGAACCCTAGCCAAAATCCCCCGATCTCAGCTCCTAGCTGCTGATGTTTTCGCTGCAAGGTGCGACCGCCTCCCCTCATGCTCCCTCACAGCTATCACTCTGAGCTCTGCAGCCTTGCCGCTGCATTGAGCTATCACCTGGCCTCCTCCCCTCAATTTTCTGCACGGCTCACACTCTCTCACACGTCACACCAGTGCTGTTGGTATGCCCGCCTGGCCTCGCTACCTCGACGACCTAGCTAATGTCTTGCCGACATGGTGTGTGGCCTGTTGAGCAAGGGCAAGTCAGCACAAGAGGCGACCAGGTGACAGCACTGCGCACAATCCTCTGCTCTTCCTCTATGCTGTGGAACAAGGTTCATGCCATGCTCTTGTAATGCTTGGGTTGTGTCTGATATTTGGCTTAACTTGATTCTCAGTTTGGTTGTAAAACCTGATGCTTTGCTATGTCTTGTGCTTGCATGGAGAACTGGCATATCCAGCATCCATGTAGCAATTAGTTCACAGTTTGATTTATCATTTATTTTCTTCCAAAAGTTATGTATGAATATTTAGTGGTTTTTTCTCCCAAAACCCAGGTCAATGAACAATTGATCTTATCTTATTAGGTCTGTGCTTGTTCTTCCTCTGGTGCAGCCGCGCAATCACGGATTCGCTCTCTGTGGTGTTCGTCTTGTCAACTTACCGTGTTGTTGTGATGGCGACGGGGTGAGAGAGGTCACCGTGAGAAAGGGAAGAGCATCTGGGTCCCTGACAAATTGTCCAATGGCGCCAAAGACAACGATATTGAGATGATCACCCAAGAAGGTAGCTATGGTATAGATGTTTAGTTATTACTGCTAGACATGTTTAATTAATTGACAAATTCTCTCTTATTTTGTGCAATTAAGAAGGAAATTATCATGCTACGTTGTGCAGCTCTAGTAGTTGTAATTCCCTATTCCAAAGTTAGTTCCAATGCAAAGTGTTGTAAATATCAGAAGCATGTTGCCTATATCTGAATGCTAGAACCGTTAAGAATTTATTCAGTTCCTATGTCATAATATCTTCCTCTAAGGCGTTGTCAGCCTGAAATCGGTCAGCTGGACAATTTGACAATAATCTTGGCAACAGTGAGTCAGTGACTGAGATTTTAGTGTCCTTGTCTCATGGCAATGACTAACCGATAGATGTTATTCTTGCTAGGAGGGCAGGTGGTAGTGGCTCTGCTTTTCCCATATCAACAAAGCAAAAGAAAGTCCATGTCAAGCTTTTCTATGATGAAGAGAAAAAGGTTACCCAAACTTGACCTTGCATGTAAATTACGAATAGCAATTTAGTGACTGAATTTGATGGGTGTTAGTAATTGCAGTGAACCAAGCTGTCGAGGACTATGGATGGATGCAGTTATCATATTTTGCACATATGTTTGTTGCACTATTTTAGTCATTTGGTTCATCAGGTTGTACGTGGTGCATTGGAGAATGGGCCGACTTATTGGTTAATTGAGCTTATATCTTTCGGTACATGTTTTGCTTGTAGTACTTGAAATTATGGGCTTACATATATGTTTGTTAAAATTTGTAGTATTTGGGACTATGGACTTATGCTGATGTTTGAGACAAATGTATAGTATTTCAGCTCTATCTAATGTACTTGCAACGTGTGAGGACTGAGGACATGAGCCTATATGATGCTTTGCAGTTTGCACTTGCCCAGTCGACTATATTGATGATTTTATATTAAAGAATACTATCATCTCAATTATAGATTAATTATGTGCTATTTTTTATGCCAAGTGATTTGGATATAATCTACCTGATTTTTGAAACAAAATGAACCGTATTTTCTAAATTTTGGCATTGCCAAAATTTTGGTAAGTTGGAAATGTAAAGGTAATGTTTGGTTTGCCACCGTAGCAAATATTGGCATAATTTTGTGAGGAGAAGTTTCTACAATCTTGCCAAATTCTATGGGCATTACCAATATTTGGTAGCAAACCAATATAATCATATTTTGTCAACTTTCCAAATAATGGAATTATTCAAAGTGGTAATAATCTGAACAGCCCCAAGTACTTAAAACGGAACTGTCTATCGCACATATAGTGTTATTGCATCCACAAGGAAGTGATTGGCCTATGCAAATATTCATCAATGCTATTGCATGTAAATGAAAGATGAATGAAGAATAATACCAGGTTCTTGTAGATGCAGAGCAATAACATCCAGATGTAGAAGCAAAGTAATAGCCACGCTATTGCAAGCAAATAAGATTAGCACAACCCTGTTAAAAAATTATATCAGTTGGCAACATAGTTTCGTCATCATGCTGATAGTAGAGAAAACCAGAAACTGAAGTATTCGAATCAACAGTAACAATTGAGTACGATAGCATAACTGAATTAAAACTTGTAACCTACCCTGAAGTTGGATCATAAATATAATTTTAGCCCACACTTCCATTGTCACTTTCTGCAAGGAAGGAGCCAAACAAAATTATCAACACAAAAATAACAGTTGTTAAAGTGACAAAGAAGATGTGTGTCAGGTGCATGCTTGCTTAGCATTTAGCACAAGTAGACCTCAGCATGTGTGAGGTTTCATTACCATCATGAGGTACCAGTTCAGGATTGGAACTTGAAACTATAGCATTTGCATCAGAACCATGATTGACATCAGTCTTGTCATCATCGCCACCAAACATGTCGAAGTCACCATCATCTTTCTTAGATATGGTGATAGTTGTAGGGGTACTGGCAGTTGAAAGACCAGGCTCCATATCCAGTAACAACGCAGTGGTTTTATCTTTTGGACTATCTGCCAAGATATCTTCTTCAGTAAGCTAGTGATAAGAGGAAACTAACCAGCCTCCTGTTTAATTGTCTCCTGATCATCTGAATAAACATCTAGAATGAAATGCATAAAAATGAAATAAGGGTGCAAATCACAGTAAAGCTACAAATTAATGGCAAATTAAAATGATTAGCAGAAGGACAAAAGCTAAACAAATGAAAATATAAGCACAAAACAAACACATACTAAATAATTCTCCATTATCCATTAGCTTCATGGCATCTTCTGTGAGTTCATCAAAGATATGCTTGGTCCCCTCAAAACATCTTGCCATGCTTATCACTTGATGTACTCTTTAATCTTTTCAAAGCTTGTATTATCTGGCAGGGAGTTGTTCAAAGAATCAGTAAACACAAAAGTGCATTGATACAAAACTGTTATTTATATGTTCTTTTTTATGCAATAGATGGAAAAGGCATTGCTAAACAACGAAAACAACAATACATGGAATTATTTATATGTTCTTTTTTATGCAATAGAGAGAAGCGATATGCAGGCAAGGATATGCATGTAACTGTCCTCAGTATTAAGCTGACATGGTAGCATGATACTAACAAATATTATCCTTAGTGCTAGTTGGGTTGAATTATTTTGGAATAGCTTCGGCAGCAAAGATTTATATGCAATCACTGCATCAGGCTATCAGGTTTAAATAAATGGATCAGTACAGTTAAGTACACTAATAAATCTTGGACAGCTAAATAAGGTCCATTTGGAAGGTGCCTTTTTAAGAGCAGTCATATTTTCATGATTGGATTGAACAATTGATTCAGAGCACTTGTTTTGAAGACTTAAAATAACAAAAAGCCTAACTAGAGTTGATTCCCAACAGCAGAGTAATATCCCAAAATTTCAGCAAGTATAAAATCTATTATCAGTTTATCACAATACAATATCATTTGATGCGTAAGCACAAGCTTAGTAGACTCAACATTTCTACTTCTTAGAGCGTGCTAAAGGTATTTATTCAAGAGTAAAGTCCATGGCCGGTCCCTAAAGTTGCAGGGTTGTGTCACTTTAGTCCATGAACTAGTAAAACGCCACGGCGGATCCCTAATCTTGTTTAAGTGAATTGAATCCGGTCCAAAACACGTTTGATCGGAGAAGACTGCCAGCGCGGCGTGACACGTGGGACGGTTATTTGCACCTAGCCCCCTCCGCACCTGATTTCTTTCAATTTGTGTCCACCCGAGTAGTTTGGCTGGCATAAATGCATAGAACCCCCTATGTGCCACCCCAAAGCAAAGATTTTTCCCCAAATCGAAGTAGTGTGGCGGTGCCCTGCAGGTCAGTGTGTAGGCGGCGGTGGGTGTTAATGGCTTCTCCGGGTAGCTCGGCGTCGTCGGCGGCGGCTAGAAACATTGCCCGGAGGAGAAAGTCGAGATTGCCGCTTATTTTGTGCCCTAGATGTGAGAATAAGATGGTTGTGGAGCTAGCGGCGACGACTGAAGCAAATCGAGGGCACATCTTCTATACATGCACTGACCATATGGTAAACAACTTGAAGATTGACATTTAGTAGTTTGTTGGATGGATTTGCATGATCTTTACTGTATATTTGATCTTCGATTTAGAAGGATGGGCTTGGATGTAACTTTTGGTTCTGGGAGGAGGGATACTTGAGGTACCTTACGCGGCATGGGCTGATTGGTGACGATGAGATTGAGCAACCATATGCAGGGTTGAAACAATCAGTTCGGCAAGAGCAAACCAATCTGGCAGTTGGCGCAATTTGTCTGAAATGACCATCGTGTTCCTCTGGAGACACCACAATCACGCTGGGGGACCGCGCGATCCACCGCAATCACGCTGGGGAATCCACACGATCCACCGCAATTGATGCAACCGGCGCCTCCGTCTTCAACCCAACGATTGCCGACACCCTAACTGACGCCTCAGCGAGGATACAGAGGGGGGGATTTGGGGAAGAAGATGAACAGTCTTTTGGGGTTCTATGCATTTATGCCAGCCAACCTACTCGGGCGGGCACAAATTGAAAGAAATCAGGCGCGGATGGGGCTAGGTGCAAAAAACCATCCCACGTGTCACGCCACTCTAGCAGTCTTCTCCGGTCAAACGTGTTTTGGACCGGATTCGATTCACTTAAACAAGATTAGGGACCCGCCGCGGCATTTTACTAGTTCATGGACTAAAGTGACACAACCCTGCAACTTTAGAGACCGGCCATGTACTTTACTCTTTATTCAATCACAAAGAAGAAAATATTGTCTTTGTTAGGGGTGATAATTTCACATGTTTAAATTTTCATTGCCTAAAAAATATACACTCAAACATACCATTTCACCTGGCTCAAGCATGTTTGCTATTCTTCTTTTTATCTTTCCAATATCATCAGATGAAAGATCCCCCAACTCCTTTTCTTTCTCTTTCTGCTTTTGAACCTTTTCAGCATACTTTGTGTTAACTTCGACGCTATCCAACCAGGCATACTAAAGAAAAGAAGTTCTGATGTAGACTAGGGTTCCCGATCTTCCGAAAGGTT
>CM002487.1:6013135-6023624 GCA_000325765.3 Leersia perrieri | reverse complement strand
AGATTTGAGCTGAATTTGTTTTGGATAGTTTGTGATGTATTGATGTGAGAATTTTATCCGTGTTTGTGATGTATTGATTTAAGGATTATTTGTTAGAATGTTGGGATTAATCGTGTGCATTATTGAGGGTGATTTTGTTGTGTTTTTTTAAGATTTGCAGAAAATAAAAATAGAAAAAAAATAACTGGGATGGAGGATGGGGTGCTACCTTTTTCTACTTTTTAGTTCCGGAACTAAAAGGGATTTTTTAATTCCGGTTTTTTAAACCGGGACAGAAGGGTATACCTTCAATCCTGGTATGATAGTCCCGGTTGAAAAACCGGGATAAAAAGGGATTACGAACCGGGATAGAAGCCTAGTTTTTCTACCAGTGCTTGGCGCAGGCTTCAGTCAATCGCCGTTTCCAGAAGTTCTTGGCGCTTCGGCTGGCCGCGGCCGTCAGCTGCGTACGTAGTCGGGGTTGCACAACTGGTGATTCACTTGTGTTGAAGTATTCAAACTCACGAGTGGTTGTGTGGCATGCCACTTAGGTAAATATAACATATATAAATTTATGAAAATACGGAAAGATTTACAGTCTCCAACTAACAATAATTTGTTAAGACCTGCATTACTTTGAAAAGACAGACACTATCGTACGCTTGCTAAAGAAATGTTTGTTGTCTATGTCAATTATTGTGTGGAGCGCACTTCCACCGTTAGGAGGGAAACAACTAGAAATGAAAGAAGCGGGAACTCCGATTCTCAACATAAATAACAAGTAAAAAACTAAAACAAAGTAAAAATGGGAAATGTGCAGAGGTTAACAGGAATCATGCGTTATAAAAGAAGCTTTCATAGGGTTGACATTTATCACGAAACATTTGACATCGATTATATTTACATCAAGTTTATATAGCTACAACCATGCCACCACGAAGATTCTCTTAAATCATCATATCATTGCGAGCTTACTGTAGATTCCTAATAAAAGGTGCTGTTCTTAGGTATCATCAAAACAAGACTTGTTTAAATCCAAGCCTAGCTGGAACTAGACAACATGCATCATAAGTTTTTTTACGGGGTAAACACGAACAAGAGGTGGACAGGTGCGCGCGCACCACGATATCTAGCACTATATATATGCCCCCATATACGCCCATAACTATTATTCACTCAAGCTTGAACCACACGAACAACACTAACAGGTCCCAAAAAAATGGGTAGCACTTCAGAAAAGGAGGCGCTTTCTCAGCTCGAGGAGTATCGCGGACTACCTGTCGAGGCAATTGCTTCTTCCAGCAACGACATACGACATGAAACCGGTGAGCCGTCCGGTACATCCTCTGGGGAAGTGGAAGCTCCTGCGCCTGCACTTGACTCATACGAGTGGTACCTTTGCCAACGAAAGAAGGCAAGCCAGAACAATGGCCAGAATAGAGTAGTTATGCATCCCCAGCTCCTGGTGAATGTCACATGCAACTACTGCAATGAGCAAGAGGAGATAACATCAGTATCATCAATACCGCCATCAACTATGATGGCAGACTTGGCAGTGCGAGAGCAAAGCTTGACGAACGGGCACGCCAAAGAAAAACAGGTCAGCTATCAGTTTTCTCCATCGTTGCAGTATATCTGTCGTTTATATAGTCGCCCTAGCTTTAGGCAGAACAAGTACTGTCATGTACAGCTCTTCTCTAGCTTTAAGAATATGTTTTGGAGTTACATCGGCTAGATTCTGATTGCTAGTTTGAGTCATCTATTCCAGGCTTTAGACTTAAGCTACTAAATTGCTTTACTTCAATTCAAGTAACAATCTATATTTTCTGCAATAATCAAGATGTTGGAGGCATGCCAAACGGATCAACATCAGATCTGCTTCAAGTGTACCAAGTTGATGTACAACAATACCAAAGCCCGGCTGATTGAGACCCACGTTCAACGTGACACGCCCTTCCATTTTGTTGCCAGGGGTGGGAATTTAAGAAAGCTATGCCATCTCATTACTTTGCTAGGCGAGGAATGTGACTACGACTATGGAGAAGTGAAAAAAGTTCTGGAAATACAGAACAATCGTGGACAGACGGTTTTGCACGAGGCAGTTCGTCGTGCTGACAAGGATATGCTCGATATGCTAATGTGGGTGGATTTACAACTGCTTCGTGTTCCCAGTGACGGAACATCCCCGTTCTATCTGGCCGTCTCTCTAGGATTCCAGGACATTGCAAAGCTGATGTACACCACAAGTCGTGGTGAACTATCCTACTACGGGCCAAACAAACAAAATGTTTTGCATGCCTCTGTTCTAAGAAGCGAAGGTATTCATCTCCTATTCTCAGTCATTATTGGAGTGGCTTTAAAGAACCTCTTTTGCTTTCTTAAAAAAGCAGGGCGAAAAGCCTGTTGCCCAAAATATTGGAGTGCTTTACATCTCACATTAATTGGAGTTATTTTAAAGTTAGTGAGAAGATGCCAGATACTTCCTTGACCGCAAATATAGTAATTTTAGGTTCATATTTTGTTGGCATGGCGGGCAAAATATAATACCAAGTAGATGTCGTTTTGGAAATCAACACAGTCTCTAATATATATGTTTTTTAATTTTTTTCTAATTACGTGTTTTAAGAAGCTATTAAAAGTGAAACCATAAGGAAGTGTTTTCATGACAAATCTATAAAATGTCATTTTTTTCATGTCATATCCAAATGGAGTAAGTGATACAGACATGTATATGAGATTTGCATGTTGGGCTTTTAAAACGAACAGTGGATGGGCTTTAAGAATAGCCTATGACTAACACAATTTTCAGGGCCTTGATTAGACGATTTATATTATCGATTGAGAGTTTTTACGGTGTACATCAAGGTACCGGTACTACGAGATACTAAACTAAATCCAACCGTTAATTCAACATGATACAATCATATCCTTGTTCAATCAACGGTTGGATTTTGAGAATTTTTACAGCTCAACAAATGGCACCTCAAGGTACCGGTATCTCGAGATATCAAAACATAATCCAACTGTTTATTTTTGTAGTCAAGGTACCGCCGTACCGGTATGATGAATTGATGGCTAGATTTTATTTTGATACTTCGAGGTACCGGTATCTTGGGGTATTATTTGTTAGACCATAAAAATACTCTTTTATTTAATACGCGAGCTCTTCTATACGTAATGGTAGGAGTACAATTTACTGGTAGTACCAGTATAAAGGGTACCTCAGGAGTTCAGGAATTTATCATAAAAATAAAAAATTAGAAAGAATTGTTTATAACTTACAGTGGCGTGTTGCGGCTTCATGGCCGCATGTGTCATGGCAACTTGACATGGCTTTTGGCGGCAGAATACGTTTGAACTTACAGTGGCAGGTAGTGGCACGGCTTACTTGCGGCCAGGCGGCCAGCAGTGGCCATGGGGCGCCACATATACTCCTGGTGGCTAGCGGTGCCTCACACCATATAGTGAAGGACGACCAGTAGGGGTGGAAACGGGCCTCGGGCCCTCGGCTTGGCTAATGAAAGCTTCCATGAGTATGTTTGGCTTGGCCTGATCAGTGAAATGAGCTAAGACCTGAGCTCGGCTCGACTCGTTTTCTAGCTTCGAGCTGGCTCACGAGCCTTCTTAATAAAATACTTCTTCAAATATAATTTGTAATTACTAAAAATAATTAGGAACAAAAGTTTAAAATGTGAATTTAAAGTGACTTCAATCATTTATTTCTTTATAATCCACGTGATAAACCATAAATACACAAATGATAACTTCATTACATAAATAAAAAAACACACATGAATGTATACAGTCTATGCTTGCGAGCTAGCTCGGTATTGGCTTGTTTCATAAACAAGCTAGCTAGAGTGGAGGCTCAGGCTCGGCTCATTTGGTTTACGAGCCAAACTAAGTCAAGCGAGCTTGAGCTATTGGGCCACCCCTAACAACGAGGAAAGGGATCTAGCAGGGGAAACACCCACCACTGTTTCGCTAGCTACATGGTATGAATTTACGGATTTCGCCCCACACACTACTACAAACAGGAGAACTGTTGGTCAAAAACTGTCGGAACAATAGGTTTTCCCGTCAAAAATTATAATCATGTAGGAGAACCGATAAAAATAGTTGACAGATAAAAGACCACGGAGAAAATTTTTTTTTGGGTTTCTCTACATAAAGACAATTTCTAACGGACTTTTTCTGTAGGTGGAACACAGAAAACATAATTTGACGTCGGGTTTTTGTCATGTAATTTCCGACATGCAACCCTCCAAAAAATATTTGGTACCGACAGAAAAATTAGCTTCAAGAAAAAATAAAATAAAATAAAACTACAATGTAATCCACATGCCAATATGAATAATTTAACAGTCATTTGTCAACACATAATTAATGTCAACAAACTTATTTTTTCTACTAATATATGATCTATACAGATTCACACCAATTCATCCATCAAACCTAATGCAAACTTTCAGCCCTTCAACATTCATTACCAATACTCTCTTCCAAAATTGAAGTTACAAATATAAAAAGGATTCAAGGAAAAGTTCCTTTCGTTCAATTGGAATTAAGTATCTTTGATCACCACTACTCATGTTATGGGAGTACATCTCTTCCAGGTCCCATTAGCAACAATCAGAATCTGTCTCCAAAGTTCAGCCTGAGTTGAAAATAAAATAATAAGTCTTTCATTCAGAAGAAACTTTTTTTTTTAGAACCATTCAGAAGGAACTTAACTCAATGAATAGTTTCTCATGTGCCAAGTTGAAGCTAACGAGAATCTTGTTTGATGAATCAGAAAATAGTTTTATATACTGTTAGAAACTAGATGTCACTTGGTACAAAATTATATATGAACCTAAAAGAAAAAACAAGAATGTCTAACCTCTAAAAGATAGATCATGAATATGTATCGGCTTATTCCAGGCAGCAACAAATTGGCTCCTCTTTGAGATTTCAAACTCTAAAAAGCTGAAATAAGATGGAATAAAATTATATACAGAGTTAATGAACTCATGCAAAAAATAAATTGTAGCAATTAATTTTTTTATCACAGAAGTATATTTTCACAAGTTCAAATGGCTGAACATTTAAATCAAGGTTTTCAATTAAACATTCTGAATAACACATCTCATATAAATGAACATATGAAAAATGTTTAAATAGTAACCATTGGACCGCCTACTAATTAATTCAGTTAGTAGCATTGAACAATATGCAAAGTGTATGTACCCCTAGTGAGTTAACATGCACTAGTAAAAGTTGCCTGGCCAGTTGAAACCCGTACAGTATAATAAACCTTGCAATAAGACTTCACTTAAGCCTAACTTCTGATCTAATTAACTTGTCACACCATGATCATTGCATGCTCTAGAGATTACTACATCCAAAAGGTGATGAGGTATATGCCTCTCTAAGGTGAAAGAAAACTCATATTTTCATTTTTCAAGAGTAAATACTTCACTTTGCATCACTTTATACTAGGGTGTATTGCAATAAGTTTCACATTGTACTAGATTGTATCATATTATTAAAAAAACTTATAAAGTCTGAGTGGAACTTATAAAACATTCTGAATTTAAGTCATACTTAATGAAGTTCCATCTAAATTTTTTTAAAAAAAAATTATGAAATTTCTATGGATTTGATTACTTATCTTTATGCAAAGTTAAGCTTATTTTTGACATGCCCTTGTGGAAAGTAAAAAATGCACTAATCCTGGTATGAAGTGAAACAAGATACAATTCACTTGGTGCAAACCGCAATTTACTCTATTTTGAATACATGTATCGCATTTGCAGCCATGACAAAAGAACTATTCAGCTGGAATAGCAAGAAAACAGAAAACGTTCCGGTCCTTACCGAGCAAAGTCTGCAAAGTGTTCAACAGAGTACGATGTTTTCCTCTGCTGTTCTTGCCGAGCAAGGTGATGAAGATGGGAGTACGCCTCTTCACCTTGCTGTTTCAGTGGAAGACCATTCATCTGTCAACATTTGCTGGTTCCCTTTTTACCGGAAGCTAAACGTCCCAATATGTGACCTGTTGGAGGCTAGCAAATCTGCCGCACTCCAGCCAGATAAAACCGGATCATTCCCCAAACACATTGCTGCTTCGATGGGTTTCCAAAAGGCCATCTCCGTTCTGCTCAAGAAATGCCCCGATTGCTCCGGTTTACGCGACACCAAAGGAAAGACCTTCCTCCATGTTGCTGTCGAGAGGAAGAGGCGCAATGTAGTCAAGTTTGCTTGCAAAAACACAGCTTTGTCATGGATATTGAATATGCAAGACAGTGAAGGGAACACTGCGCTTCATTTAGCTATCCAAGCAGGCGATCTTGGGATTTTCGGTTGTCTAATGGGGAACCAACAAATTTGCCTGAATTTAACCAACAATAATGGCCTTACTCCTCTAGATCTCACAAAGAGCAAGATTCCTCCGGAGTTCAGTTATAAATGGGTAATGGACTTTGATGATCTTGTTCCAATGTTTCCCTTTAAACACCAAAAAATTATCACTTCTACCTAATAAAGAAAGCTCTCTCGTTTTTCTTTCTCATCTTTTTATCCTGCAGACTACACTGAACTTGATGTATGAAACACTCAAATGTGCCAAGGCCGAATGCGGTAACATTCACCGGGACCTCTTCCAAAACAAGCACACATGTCAAGCAAACATCGAAAATGAATCTGAGAAGCTGACAAAGCTAGCACAGGTTGCCATCATCGGATCAGTGCTCATCGCCACGGTCACATTCGCTGCAGCCTTCACGCTACCTGGAGGCTATCGACAAGACGACCACTCCAACGGCGGCACACCAACTCTCGTTGGGAGCTACACCTTCTACGCGTTCGTCATCGCCAACACACTCGCGTTCGTCTACTCATCGCTTGCGACATTCGGCCTGATCTACTCGGCGATGCCATTCGTGGACCTGAGCATCCGTCGCGCCTACTTCCGCTCTCTTCTCTCGGTGTTGCTGCATGCTCAAGGTTCTAAATCTCCGGCTATAGCTGCCGCTATAGCCGGAGATAGCGGTTCAGGAGGGAAAAAGCTAGGAGATCTAAAGTTTAACGCTATAATTTAGCTACCGCTAATAGCGGTGCTTAGCCGGAGATCGCCGCTAAAATAGGCTTCATTTAGCTCCCCGCTAAGAAAGTACATTATACGTGGGCTCCTCATCGCGTGCGGCCCACCAAAAATTTAAGCCCAGGTATGCAATGCACATGTAAGCAAACCCTAGTCCCAGTCCCCACCCATCTCAACTCTCGATCTCTCGGTCTCTCCTCACCCTGAAAGCGATGGCGGCGGCGGCGTGTGTGACTGGGAGCTGTGGCGGCGGCTTATGCGGCTGGGAGCGACGGCGATGACTGCGACCAACATCAACGGCGGCTTCCCCGGTGGCCTGGCCCAAAGTTGTGGAGGACTGCCACCCTCTCACCACTCCTCTTCGACGAGCGGCGGCGGCAACGGTTACAATCTACCGAGGCAGCAGCAAGGATGCAGCCGTAGCTGTGTTTTGACTGAGGCTGCAAGCCTGCAACGCAAGGCAAGCAAGAACAACCACCTTCCTGTTCCCCACTCGTCCTCTAGCCCAAATCACACCACCAAAGCTTCGAGTGACAACTGCAGAGACGCCATGTCCAAGCCGGAGGTAGGCAAGCTAGTTTTCCTCTCTTCTCTTATTCATTATGTTTGCATGCCCAATACATTGTACTCCCTCAATCCCGTTCCTGAATTTTTTGCATTGAATTGGTGATGAATGAGTAAAGAAATGGTGCTAAGTTTCTGAATTTTGCCTCTAATTTTTTTTCAAATCCGCTAAATGCCTTAGCTACGGCTATAGTTGTTCTTAGCTATTTGAGGAGCCAACCACTAAGGGGCTTAGCCCGCTATTTAGAACCTTGATGCTCACTGCGAACCTTGGCAGTATCCTTCGCGCTGGCCGTCTACACGATGATCGCTCCTGTCGATCGACGGACTGCCCTCTTCGTGTGCGTGAGTACAGCAGTCGTGATGGCATTCGGGCATCTGAACGTTGTGCAGACACTTGGTCTTGCATGGGCATTACAATGTCGGATGGGTTTTCGGCTGTCAGGGATGTTACTGTTGAGGGTAATGATGCAGCTGGCGTTTGCGTACTGGTCTTACCCACTAATCTTTGGGTTGCCAGTGTATCTGAGGTCGCATCGGATCGGTGAGCATCAACCATGAAATTCAGTTAGGGAAGTATACCTGCCAGAGATTTTCTTGATGGATCCATGCGCATGTGGTTGTGCGGACCTGACAAGAAATTAATAACGGACAATTTGATCGCATTTTTCTATTCGTGAAATTTGTAATGATTTGAATGTTATGTCTTTAAGTTCCATTAAAAAGATAAGCGGAATGACCTGGGTGGTGACTGGTCAGATGCTCTGTTATCATTTTATCAAACCACCACCGATATAGACCTCGTACGCCGAACATGAAAGAACAGCATAAAATATCCAAAACATGATGACCATATCGAAATGATACTCTTCTTTTAACAGCGATACCAAGGAGAGTTTAGCTGCATCGCTTCGCATGCAAAAGACCTCACCCACATCACTTCGCTTGCCCGTGCAAAACGGACAAGGATTTTTAGAATTTAAGGGAATATACACCTATGTTTTGCATGCGGTCCAAATAGTTATATAAAAATTTAAAAAAATTTGGTTAGATGTGTAATGATAATATAAGTTAGCTCACAAACATGCAACTTTAAATTTGACCTATATTTGGACATATAAAAATAACAAATTTGACACTGCACCGTGCAGATATAATTTGTTATTTTAGTTTCTCCAAATAGAGGTCAAATTTGAAGTTGCATGTTTGTGAGCTAACTTATATTATCATAACACATCTAACCAATTTTTTTTCAAATTTTTATATAACTATTTGGGCCGCATACAAAACATAGGTGTATATACCTCTAAATTCTAAAATGACTTTCCCGTGCAAAACACCTCTCCATGCGCTTTTGGCATGCGGCCACCCAATCAACCCAAACCCTCCCTTCTGCACCCCTGGCCCAGATGTTCCACACGTGGACAACACTAGGCCAGATACTCTATTTTATAGGTCGGAGTAAAATTTTTTTCACGCCACTCGGCACCGAAGCCGCCTACAAAAATAAAATTGAGCCCGGAGCCGAACTCCCCCACCTAAAAAATAATTTTTGGAAACGGACCATCTACTTATCCAAAGAGCTCAACATATAGCAGATGTTCCTACAAATATAATTCGTTTAAGCTTTGGATGAATACCCCCAAGCCAGCTCCCATACAAATGTGAGACGTTGTGATTGATGGTTTCCGGTTCTTGATCGCAAAGGTCGCATTGGTTGCTATCCAGTAAGCCCCGCCTGAAAAGACGACCAGAGGTCCAACAGCGCCGATGATAAAAAATACAAATACGATCATCACTATTGGAAAAAAAACTGAAAATGGAACACGATCATTTTTGGGTGGAGACTAGAGATAGTATTTCATAACAGCGTTCAAGTGAAGCATATATCTTTAGACACTGCGTCAACAGCCGGTTGCACACTACAGAGTCCAGAAACCATAAATTGGACACTACTTGAAACCGTAATACACCTGATGACCCCTCATTTTACTGACGTGTTTGTGTCTTCCTGTCAGAGCAATATTTTTTTTTTCTTTTGACGTGTATGTATAACAGCATCACAATAATTGGAATGTTCCTGACTCGGATGAATGGCCATCACAATAATTTTAATTATGATCAAGATTACAAGCTGTCACAACGATAGGTGGCATTAATAGGAGAGAAAGGAAAAATTACAACTATGCCATTATATTTTTGCTAAATTACAGATATACTATCATGATCTACATGTCATTGACTCACGTGGACCCCACATAACACTAGTAGAGAACGGGGCGTCTATCCCGGTTTGGAAACCCCTTTTATCCCGGTTTTCCAACCGGGACTACGCTCCCGGAATTGATGGGCAGACCTTCAATCCCGGTTAAAATAACCGGGACTGAAAGTTGACTTTCAATCCCAGTTCGTAATATGAACCGGGATTAAAAGCCTGTCTAGCCCCGGCCGGGGAAGCAGACCTTTAATCCCGGTGTGTAATACGAACCGGGATTAAAGTTTGGATTTTCATTTGCTTTTATTTGCTTATTCTATTTATTTTCATTTAGTAGTAGGTTTATATATTGTACGGTCTTACTAATGTACGTCGAGCAATTAAATGTACACCGATACAGAATACTTGTGGAACTATATAGAATATATTAATATATAAAAATTATTTCGTACGAGACTTAGGTTTATAATACGCATATACAATGGAATGTTTTCCTCTTAATCGAAGTTTGGATCGTCGAGATCAATGTTATAATCAACACTTGCAGGCTCTAGTCTTTCATCGTAGCAGTGCTCTCCTTTTGGATCTAATACTTCGTCGTTAAGGAAGCCTGCTAATGCTTCTTGGATAGCTTTGTGTTTATCTTC
>CM002487.1:5993968-6013035 GCA_000325765.3 Leersia perrieri | reverse complement strand
TTCGCACTCTGTGATGACTTGATTACCTACTAATACAATACGGTATGCCTATAAATATTATATACTACCTTCTACTATATTTGCTTCTTTTAACAAAATTTCCTATTCGATGACCAAGGACTCCACACTCTTTGATGACTTAAATGGCATGGACTAGCCTAAAGTCATACTCAATACAATGTCGACGAACTAGGCTTAAAAAAATCATCTCAAATAAATAAGCTAGCTATTTCTTGCTCAACTAATACTCCGTAAACCACCTCGTATTTCTTTAAATATAAAGCATAAAATGAGGTCCAGTAAAAAGGTATAACGCGAGGAAGAATATGCACACCTTACAACCAACAACGGACGGACGAATCGATCGAAATCTCGCGAAAATGGTGGCGTCGTCAAGAACAAATTTGAGCAAGAGGAAGAACTTGAGAGCATGAGCAAACAAAAATGGTCTCGGGGCTGTCGGCTGGGGAGGAAGGAAAGGGATATAAAGGGGTGGACAAATTAATCTCGATTCATGGCTCAAACCGGGATTAAAAGTCACACTTCAGTCTTGGTTTGAGACACGAATCCGGACTAAAGGTCGGGGGACCTTTAGTCCCGGTTTGAGACACGAATCCGGACAAAAAAATATTTTTAATCCCGGTTCGTGAGCTAAACCGGGATAAAAGGTCTCCCTGCCGGACACCAACTGAAGTAGCCGTCGGGACACGGAGCTTTAGTCCCGGTTGGTAATACGGACCGGGATTAAAAAATGTTTTAGTCCCGGGCTCAATTTTGTCCGGGACTAAAGCTCTAGATATTTGCTCCGTTGTCTACTAGTGTGACGGTGAGATCCCATTGTCTACTACTATGACGGTGAGATCCACATGTCAGTGAGATACCAATGGCATATCTCTAACTTTTATAAAATTATAATGACACGGTTGTATATTGCCCGAGGAGAAAATGGAACTTAGCTGCTCTTATGTATGTATCGATGTTCCGTGATTCTTTTATTATCGTAGACAAAGAGAAAGTGAGAATCCGCAGTTCACTGCTCACATTGATTTGTTTGCCGTTGCGCGTAGCGTCGTAATGCGGCACACCATTCCATTCGTTTCACCGTACGAGTATAAAGTGTTGAAAGCAACACATTTTGTTACTAGAATCCTGTAAGTGCTTCTCCGATGTAACTTGGAAAAGAATTCCTAAACCAAGTAGTCTCCCCCTGCTTTAGTGTAGCCCCTGCTTAATGTAGCTTCTTACATAGTACTTTAGATTTATGCACAAGAAACAACTCAAGTAATTTTGTTACCTTCCATTATTATATAGTGCAAAAGATGGCTCATTAATTTACGAGTAACATTCTTTTGAAAAAAAATACAAGTGCCCGGAATAAACTTACATTTAAAAAAAATGAGAAGATTAAAACAACTTACATTTATAGTTGGAACGTTAAATACAGCATTTTCGATTTGTACCAATTGAACATTCTAAGAACCAATGGCTAAATCAACCCATCAATGACATACCAGTATACCACCAAATTATAAACCAGTTAGCTCTAGAATATTACAGCTGTTCTTGACCCTGGGAGAGGTGCCGATGGCACGTAATTACATTCTCAACCCAAGAAATTAGCATCCTCATTAATACACTAACAAGGCAAAATCGGGCTAGAGAACTTGTCAGTGTGACCTCACCTGCCTGCCTAATATACATACAAGTACAGTTTTCAGCATCTTCTAGCCCTTATTTTTCCTGTGGTGAAAGCTACATGAGAATTAGTTGTCCTCTCTAGTCTCTAAGTTACATCTTTCTCTGTTGATTGGGAGAGGTGGCCATCTGCATAATGTAGAAGCCTCCTCAACCTAAGGACCATATCACAGTGGAAAGGCAGTGCGCTTCGTCTTTCAGTATAAACCGGGCTCACTGTCATCCATGAAAGGGAGTGGAGCTCGGCTGCCACAGCTTCCAACACATGGTGCATCTCCATCTCATGATCACGACCTGTTGCTTCCTGATTGAAGCTCCTCGTCTGCTTGCCAGAACCTCGGCTCATCTTCTCTTGAACCGCAGCAATGCTGCCTCCATAGTGATCAATGATGCTAACTGAGAGGACGGAGGGACTGTCCTCTTTGGCAAGTCGTGCGGAGTCCTTTCTTACAGGTGGGACGGCTTTGGAGACTACATAACCCATTGCTAAGGGAATTGCTGTCCCTTTGCTGTGCAATAGGTGCGCAAGCGGTGGAGATTCTGAGGTAAGGCATGTCGGAAGCTGTAACGTCGCTGGCGAAAGGTATCTCATGCTTGGTGAAGGAACTAAGAGATACGATGCTGACATCGACCCAACAGACTTCACTGGAGTAAACCCTTCCAAGTAACTTAAAGGACCACTGCTACTTTGATTCCCTTCACCTGTAAAGGAGATCATTTCGAACATGAAACAGGGTAATAGGACATTGAAAACTCGAACACAATTTGCTAACATGATCCAGGTTATTTTTTACTCGTGTGTTTGTGGAGGGACAAAAAAATAGTAATGAAATGGCTGGTCATAGATGCCATATGTGAGGTCATGATGCAACTATTTCCAGTTGTAACTTTGTAAGAAGCAGCATTAAATAAACACCACATAAAACGGCCACAAACTTGTATTACCTCCATTTCATAATTTAAGGGTTTTGACATTTTTGCCTGCAACGTTTGACCATTCGTCATATTCAAAAAATTATGCTAATATTAATTATTTTGTTTATGACTTTATTACCAAAAGTACTTTAAGCACAAATAATCATTTTTTAAATTTGCACTAAATTTTTGAATAAAACGAATGGTCAAACGTTGCAAGAAAAAAGTCAAAATCCTTACATTATGAAAGGGAGGGAGTAGATGAATATGCAAGGATGTTACAAGCACTACTTACCAGGAGCTCTGGTCAACAGATCCGCTTGGCATGTGACATGCAATGAATGATCCTGGGAAACTGCAACCAAACTGATACTGCGAACCAAGTGCAATGAACCCTTTGAACTGTCCATTCCAGCTTGTTCCACTAGGATCTGCTTTTTGTTGCCTGATTGTCCAACACCTTTCATGAAGCTAGATTTTGCATGAGGGCTGTAAAGAGGGCTTGGTGAGGACGGCATATTTCTGTCTTGCATTAAGCCCATATCTTGTTGCTGGAGAGCAGGCCCATTGGAATTTGATGAAATACCCTCAGGTATAGATCGGCGTAACTGCACAGGCCACTTCTTGACTTCATTGCCACCAAATGAGTATATTGCTTTTTGCCATTCTGCATTAAAAAAATACACCATAATGACACAATATAATGAAAAATAGAAGGTACAGAATTTATGGTGAAAGTGGCAAGTACCCTGGATTTCAAGTTCAAGGAAACCTCCCATACGGGTTATTATTACATCTCTTGGTCTTGTATTGCTAGACTCTGGTGCAGATGACATTATTTGGCAACCGTGCTGCAGAATTTGGATGAAAAGGCTTTGGAGTACTTTCGTGTCTTGGCGACTACTAATACCACCAAAAGGAAAAATTAAGTTGTCCAACAACTCTCCCTTAGAATCTGTCCAAATGCATACTAACCATCGCCAATCCTCAGTCCAACCATAACAGCAATGAAGACTTGCAGCATTGTCATTATCAGATCCTTCAAGTAAAGCACTTGCTCCACTATCAGAGCCACCACCCGTAATTGAGCTGTACATGCCACTGCCACTAGCATCAACACCAGATTTTGAAGATTCCATTCCAACATTGTAATCAACAGATCCAGGCTCTGCTAGTATGAAAAGTGGCTCAAAGGCATACTTCCTATCATCTTGAACACATACATCTAGGATCTTATTTGGGTCCATAAATCCTCCAGCACGACCAGGCCATGAGTTGTCCCATGTTACTGATGACCTCATGGACGCGTCAAACTCTGTTTCTCTAGAGAGAGTTGATCCAGGCATTCGAGGAACTAAACATTCTTTCCAAAGGGTAGGACCAGGAGATGTAGCATGCATCATTGTGGACTGAGACCTACCCATGTAAGCAGGTGACTGAAACATGTCACTTGTGCCAATGGCCTTTGGGATTCGGCGAGCCTTGTTGTACACAGTGAATGCCATGTCCTTCAAAACAGCAAGTTCATTGTTTGGCTTATGGAGTCTCAGTAAAGTTTCAATAGTAACAATCTGCAAGACAAGCTTCGGTACACTGAAACCAGAGAGCATCACAACATTGGACGCTGATGATTCATCAACAGAAGCATTGCAGTTTAGGGCTTTGGCAACCTGAGAATATAGGAATGATTTCTTTTCTCTCTCTGGAGATAACATTACCGACCCAAGAGCAACAGAACATTCTACTAGTGTCTCTAGGACAGCAGAAGGTTCAGGAAATGGGCATACTACATAAATGACCTGCATGGACAATAAGCCATAGATGTTATGATATTGGCACTGTTAGCCTATTTTCCAGCACAGTTTACAAAGAACAAACAATAGAATGTTAAAAATAGTGTTTTTCTATATAGTAGCTTTTCAAAACAGTGCTTACCAGCACTATTCAAAGAAATAACGAAAATAGTACAAGTACAATGTCCAGAAAATAGCCTAGAAGAGCACATTATATATGAAGTAAAGGTCATACCAAATTTCTATAATCCAATCAAAGAACTACCTGTCAAACAGTTATCTTTGCTTTTCGTTTAAAACTCGGAATAGCCATAAAAAAACACGAATTGAAAATTTGCCACTAAATTTAATCTCCATTCGTTATGTTTCCCACTACCGTCCGAACAAGTGCAGTCAAGAGAAAAAATTAATTCATGAAACTAAATAAATAAACAAGCCAAGAAAATAAGACGGTTTTGCCCTGCCAGATCAATCCCATCCCCTGTCCCAACCCAAGCGCACGCAAATTCACTTTCCTGTCTCTCCTCTCACTGCAAATCTACACCCCAAATCCCCTCATCTGTTCTTCCAAATCATGAGCAAAAATAAAAATTGGTTGCAATCTAGGAGATCACAGTAGACTAGATTTGGCAAGTAGGAGCGGCACGAGCGGCAGCGGTAAGCACGGCGACGATGGGTGACTGCGAATTGGGCTGCTGCAGTTTAGGCAACAGCGGCAGGCGGCAATGGCTTGGGTAGCAGAAGCAGACGGCCATGGCTTGCGCAGCAGCAGCTCGTGGGCTACAGGCTGCGGCTTGGTAGGCTGCAGTAGCAGCAGATGGCAATCAAGACAGCATCAGCGGGCAATCAAGACAGCATCAGCAGGCAATCAGGGCAGCATCAGCAGCAAGATCAATCGTGGGCAAGGTCATCCTTGTCCTAATTTTCAAGAAACTCAACTCCTAACGCTGTTAGCCCAAGCCGTGAGTTTAGTGGCAAGTCTAATGGCTCCGATCGTTTTTAATGGCGACTATGCAATTACATATATTATTATGGTGGATTCACAATACCAGTTCAAACCAGTGACAAATATACAATTGGCCCAAAAAAAAAAGGAGAGAAAACAGCCCAAGTTTATGAATTCAATGCTTAGGCAGATGGACTAAAGAACAAAAATAAGAATAAACAGTGAATCTATCTATGCAAATACATTATAAGAGGGAATGAGATGCTGCTTTTGTTTTGTTAAATTCTTTCGATCAACCAGATATAAAAGAAACAAAATGCAAAAAGGCCTTACAGTGCAAGGTCCACTAGTGCTTTCTTTCTGATTTGCCAAGATGCTTGAATTTAGTTTTATATCCTTTATCACCCGTGTCAAAGACGCTATAAAGCTTTTCACAGTCCAATTTTTTGAAA
The DNA here is from genome assembly GCA_000325765.3 of Leersia perrieri. Lineage (NCBI taxonomy): Eukaryota > Viridiplantae > Streptophyta > Magnoliopsida > Poales > Poaceae > Leersia > Leersia perrieri. The sequence continues at coordinate 6,007,234 of CM002487.1, read as the reverse complement.
GAGTTTGAAGACATTCATATGTTGCACTGGTGGAACTTGAGTGGCCATTTCCAATCTTCACTTGAACAGGACACTCAATGAGAACGAGCCCTGAAGACAAATATTTTCCAGGGGATAGTTCCATTTGCCCTCCGCAGTTTTGTGCAGAATGAGTTCCCAGTTTGCAAACTTCATAAACTGTAAGAAAAACAGCCAATAAGTATAATAAACAATATTAAAAACATTTCGATCACAAATGAATTAGAATAATGACTTGATCACAAGATTTACGAAGTACAGTAAGCCACTTCAGCACCAAAAGAGCATACTGACATTATTTCTTGCTAACATTCTGTCAACAATGAATGGGATCAATTTTTTAAACTCAGAGACATGATTTCGATGTCAAGCATGTAATCTTAGATGCATGTAAAAGATGAACGGTACAATGTCATGTTTAAATTTATGTACCATCTAACCTTATGGATAGCTAGCAATTTTTTCTCTTAATTTCATGTAAAGCACCCAGGCTATTTAATTGGCACTCAGTAGTCAATATTGTTGCAGAAATATACTTTTGTTTGGTCCAGAAAATATATTGAGGGATACTTGGAAATTTTGTTGTCAGGGCAAAAAGAATATAGCACAAGTATGCGCCATATACAACCAATGCAACGGGCTAATAACTAGAAATGTTAACAGCATTACCGCCCAAAGGCTAAGAATCACCGATACGCGATACGGGAATACGGATATTTTCCAAAAACATGAATACGGCGATACAGTATGTATACATGTATTTCATAATTGGAAAAATATGGAGGCTATAACATGAAAAGATATTGAGACTAAATCGATTAAAATACAAAATATCATGATGAATACAGTGGAATATTTTTTTACAATCTGATAATTTATTAAGTTCTTAAATTAGTGAATATTGACTTTCATAGAAGTATGGGAGTATCGGGGTATCAGAGAAGTATCCGATACAGGTACGGCAGTTTGCCGAAGCATCTGTGATTCATAGCCCAAAGGTATCAGTTTGGGTGTAGCTTCTCTCTCCTTTCTTCATCTTTCATCACAGAATCTGTACCACCAAATGTGTTGAATCTGTTGAATAAAATTTCAACCTCAAAATGTTGAGATTTCACTCCCTAACCAAGCAATGTCAGATTGCATCCCACCATTCTTACCATGACAAGTTCAATTCCATTTGGGCTGGGTGTCACACTTGTTCAAGAGCTTCATGAGATTGGGAATCCCACTTACAGAAATTAGCTGGTTTTCTTTTTTTCTTTTGGTTTCTAAATGTAAGTATAAAGCACTGGGCAAACCAAATATGTAACTGTTTGTATTATGTCAAACATGGTCCAAAATAAATAGATTTTTCGAAGCCAGTGGAAACCAACAGTAGCTGACCATGATCCTGAATGCGTGCATTTGTGCAATTAACAAGGGCTAAAAACAATTGGGTGGTAAGAAAAGGATGAAGTAGAAGAAGAACTTACTTGTTCCAAGCTGCAGGAAAAAATCAGTGGCCGCAGAGGTAAGCATATCAATATCAGGACACAGCGCATAGTATGTAACCTAAAAGAGCACACAGATGAGATATTTGAGTCATAATGATTTATGAATTAAATACAACAAAACGTTTATCAATTCTAGCAAGATTTTGCTGATATGGCTACAAAAATATTATGGATTACAGTTGCTACTCCCTCCTTCCCAAAATAAATTGATTTCTGGAGTACAAACTTTGTCCCAAAATAAGTTGATTTCTACTCCCTTACACACCCTCGGTCCGCAAATCAAGAAAATTTATCCATTCGATGCCCCTTACCTACCCACTCACCAATATTATTTTCCTATTAATGAGGGACACTTTGGTTATTATCCTTCCCTACTAAAGTTACCTCTGGAGTCAGGATGCGAGGGATGCTTTTATTTTGGGACAGGACAGTATACACTAAAGTAAAGTATTTATGGGTAGCAATTAATATATCCAAAAGTATCAAATTTATGGATTATAATCCACCATATCAAAATAATACATACAGGCTTCGGTGAAGCATAAGGTTCCAGAGGAGCCTTCTCCCACAAGCTAAGACAATTAGCAGAGGTCTTCAGCCAATCATCCTGGTAACTGCGGTTTCAATACTTGCATCAGTAACTCACACAGACAATCTATTTAGCAAAGGCCAAAATAATATAGGAAAAACAAAAATATGTTACCCAACAAGCAGAGAAGGCAAAGGGAGGACAGCAATGGTTGGCCTAACACGGTGATATCCCCTATGGTGCTCCAGCTCTGATATGCCTGCATGAACATTTGATTTCGTCCCAGACGAATCATCATTTCTTGCTTGCGCAGGAAAGATTATATTTTTTGTGAATAAACTATCAGGTGGGAATACCTCGGTCATTAGATATAGCATGGCTTGACTGGGGTGGGCTCAATGAATCTCCACCTATTGAAGACTCCCGGATATCACCAGTTGGGTGCTGAAAAGAGTATGCATCTCCCGTAGAAGCAGACTCAGCTGCATTACTTCGACCCCTGCACCAATCAGTCACTAATAATGGACCATCCATGCTGACAAAGGCAGTTTTAAGAGCTGCTTTTATATCTGATTGTAACAAGCTAATCACACATGAGTCTGAAACCTGTATCCAAAAAAAAGAGATCAGGCATAACCTATAGCGTAAGGAGAACAGAGCAATATTGAATGATAGGAAAATGAACAAAGAGCCACATTTTACCTCTGCAGAAAGAGGATCAACTAAATCAACACCAGCACAATCCTTTGAATGGCATGTTCCTAATATTCCACCACAGCCAGCATGAACCATTGAAGGATCACAAGAGAATCCACGTCTCTTTTGCTCATCCAAGGAAAGCCAGAAAAAAGAACCATCTCCATCATCCATATCAAGTGCAATATCAACAAATGAAGTGGATTGTTGAACTATGAGAGCCATGGCATTGAGAAGATCCACAATAGGCTGTCTTTTTGCAGGCAGGCCTTGGCTTGGACCAGTATATGTTTTAGCAGAAAAAGAATCAAGAGGTGTTGTCCCTTTAGGTGTCCCCACAGGCCTCCAAACTCCGACATTTTCTAACTGAGATCTGTCATATACTTCATTGTCAACATCAATAGATAGCCTAGCTGGTATATTTTCTTTCCTTTTTATGTCATATTTGGGGATGAGATCTAACTTGTTGCTGACATCTGTATGCATAAGACTGGGCAATGCACTTTTTAACTCAGCAGATGCTTTGCTTCTGAGAGACAATACAGTATGCCTTATTCTACACATGGCAGCCTGGAACCTGATGCATTCAATTTCAGTTGCAAGAGCAGTCTTCATAGACAGTACGAAGTAACCAGCATTAAACATGCCATCACTCTTCCTTTGAGTAACCAGAGAAGAATCAAATAAAGCCTCACCAGAAATAGGTTTTGATGATTCCTCCTTGCCTGATAGTATGTCAGTGTTGCTTAATCCTTTGTCACACTCTTTTTTCCCAACTTGGACAACTGTGTACAAGCTCGATGAACCAATATCGCGTGAAAGATTACCAGATGCTAGTCTAACAGACTTCTCAGGCTTGTCTTCTCCAGACTCCATTTGAAAACTTTGTGCAGTATCATATGAATAAACTCTGGAGTTAGAACTAGAACTCCCTGGTTTTATGGATCTGGGCTGGTAAGGATTTGTAAACAACGACGTTGGTGTCTCACCAAAGGAAATATCAACGGCTGCATATTCGGGTGCATAAGTGAGCAATGCCTCAGCTCTGTTAAGATAACTAGATCTACCAGACGATAACACTACTGATTGGGAGCCTGTAGGCGATGCAATATCTTTCTGAGGTTCTTGCACCTTAGAAACAACATCGTGAATAGGTGCCATAGTTTGGTGGTTAAATACCTCCAAAGATGAGAGACCAACTGGAGAAAGTTTTTGTTCAGGTATATCCATTGCTGTAGATGGACTATCGGAGAATGTGGCATCTCCACAGTCAGAACCAGGGATCGCTAGAGAATGTGATTCAGCAGTACCTGGAGGCTATATAAATTTGGACACTTAGTATGAATTAATATTACAGGTATGTTAGAACATTGCAATTTCTGAACCACAATGGGTGAAATAATCATTGTTTTATTTCTGTTCAAAGGAAAATGACATTATTATACTCAAAATTGTTTAGATCTGACTAGCAAAAATTCCAAGGGTCCTTTTCTTTTCATGCCTAGTTGCCTAGCGTCTACTATACTAGAAGGCTGATAGCATGAGTTTGCACAATAGAAGAAAATTACTTCACAAATTTCAGATTATATTGCAAGCAACATGTTTCATGCAGGTAAGCTGTGAGGAATTCTATAAATGATCATTCTTTGCAATTCAGACAGAGACATAAGTAATGAAATCGTCTGTCATAATCTACTCCTAAAATCAAGCAGTAGTGGCAGTAACAAATTTTGTTTAAAAAAAATATACTGCAGCACAAAAATGCAACTGTAGGAGTTACAAAAAGTCAAAAATATAATCTAGTTAACAGAATTTGACTAGTATAAAACTTCTGTTAAATCCTTAGTTGATTGGTAAACTACAGGAGGATTATGGGACATAATAGCATACCTCACCAAAGTCCAATTCCTCTTCTTGGAAGAAGTCACTAAAATCTCCAAACTCTGATATTAGTAAATTGATGTCCATCACAACCCCCTCCTCATCCCAGCCCCAAGTTCTACCTTGACCATTTGCCCCTTGATTGTTGTCCACAGATTCTTTACCAGCACGAGAAGAAACTTCTGTTATTTCAGAGCGTGGCCGCTTGGATACCTGGTTTCACAGGTACAGAAATCAAGATTACAGGAATGAAATTACATTCATGTAACACAGCATATCAATAGCATGGCTGTGTTATTCCTTTCCCTGATAGTTGCACAAAAGCTAAGAACAATAAAAGTTGCAAGATGCAGAAGATTTATTTATCGGAGTTGAACTTTGTCCACATATGGCCGCATGTCGGAATGATACTCTGATGGTTTTAGCAGTGTTTTAAGTGGACATAGGTATGGGTGGATCAGTATTTACTCACAAATTAGGCACAAACATTATATGCAAGAGAAGGTGCACCTATAAGTTTCTATGAACTGCATAACATGTCGTGTCCCTGGTAATATATAATTTATTTATTTCTATCATGATTTTTATTGCATTTATCTATACCTAATACCAAAACCATTTGTTAATTATAGTTACACGCTCACAGGAAACAAAGAATATATTGTATGTCATATTCCTCCAACTACATTAGATTCAAGTCTTTTGAAAACTTCGCACATGATATAAAACATTTTCTGTAAACCATAAAATGGATGTAGAAACACATGGTTGACATATATTAATTATAGTATTATCTATTATGCATTTCCAAAAAAAATGTTATAAAGGATGGAACTATATATTTTATCATGTTAATTATAGTATTATCTATTATGCATTTCCAAAAAAAAATGTTATAAAGGATGGAACTATATATATTATCATATTAATAATAACTATTGATTAAAAACCAAACTGCATTTTAATAGCAAAGTATACGATAAAAAGATTATAAAGCTACAGTCAGTGAATTAAGAAGGTTCAACTAATTTGGGGAGGAAAATTAAAGAGGATTCTAACACAGTACCATCTTGCTACCAGCAATGTTGGATGGCAGATCAGACTGATGGCATGCCATAGAGTCTGCATCGGCTGAAAGATCACCTTCAGCAGCAACTGCATGTTCACTTCCATTGGAAGTGCTACTAACACTACTGATACTACTAGCCATGCTGCTGTAATTGCTATTCTTCTGTCTCCTTAGCCTTAGAAAATTAGAGTTCACTCCAAGTCCACGAGATGATCCAAGGTAAGTGCTGATACCGAATCACAACACAAATTGGAAAAGTTCATGGACAAAGTTAGCAATCAGGATATAATAAGAACATAAAGGACAGACATCATATAAGAATAACTTAAGCATCATTAATTTACATAAGTCATGTTCCTGCTCCAGCTGCCAGCTCAACTTAAGAAAAATGAATGAGAAATCCAAATACCGATTCAATTAAGTAGCTCTATTTTAGGCACCAAACATTAGCACAAAGGAGAAATAAGCAGAGGGTAATTATAACAATCAGGTAAATATAGTTAGGCAAGGGCCAATGCTAGCTTTTCATCCACCAAAGTTTTAGAATTACATGCTGATGCATGAAGCTAAACGTCAGATTTAAATAATTGGTCGCCGTGCTAAGTGTGCATGCATAAATGTGATTGGCTAAATGAAAAATGCATGAGATATATTCGCTCTAGAAATCTGAAACTAATGTCGGAAATCAAGACAATCAAGAGGTATTCAAGACTCACCTGTTCCGAAAGTAAGAAGATGGAGAAAAATTCCAGAATGGCCATCCCTCCCATAATGAATTTCCCATACAGCCCTGTAACGACATTCTGCGAATAGCATAATATGAGAAAAGCTCTGTCCAACTATAACAAGATTATGGGAGAAGACTAGCGGTAGTACCTTTTACTAGAAAAGCGAACAAATGCCTGATGGACCATGGGTACCATAACAGCCTCGGGTGGGTATATAAATGTCCTTTCAAGAACAGGAACACTATCAGCACATTCTAGCTTTTGATGTTCATCAACACTTAACTGAGGGTCCTTCACTGAATCTAATTCTTTTTTTATTTGATTGTTTTCTGACTCAGGAACTTTGTCGGTTGGGGCAGCTGGAAAACCAAGCGCAACTTCAACGTAGTAACTTTGCCCTCTCAACTGGCAGATGGTAGGTTGAGTAAAACCAGGTAAAGTAGCTGCTGATAATTTGCTGACATTGTTACAGAAATTTAACATAAGAAGACAGGGTCAAAGTGCACTTCTGTGTGCATGAATGTTTATGCATGTCAAATGGTTACCAATAGAACAAAAATTCATCTTAACATCAATATTTGACTAGTAGTTTATGAAATACCTCGAATATACTTGTTTCACAAGATCACTTGGACAACAGCCAACAAGCCTACCCAGCATTCCACTAGGAGCAACTATTACTGCAATATTCGATATAACAACCCATGATATAAGCACACAGCATAAGTTACACGTGAAAACAGCTGACAAAAGTAAAGCTAAAAACTAAATCTCATGTGGTCAGTTTAAATGTTGAGTGTTCATCAAATTTAGTTAACCCATTACCATCTAAAGAAATATCCCTATCCCAGTGGCCTAATTCAAGACAACATCAGGGACATAATGATCATAAGTCTGTAATTCTAACTACACACACTGAAGTTAACATTTGTATAACTTCATGGGCCATAAATGTTTCTTTTTTGAAATTACCATATATGAATATAGAATTTCCACCATCAACTACTACATAATATGTCTTGCAATCATATAAATATAATACAGTTAGGACAGGGAAAATTTCGAAAACAGAACATAAACAAGCAGCAAATTTACCATATTGCATTTACCAATGGCAAATTACAAATAGGAATTTGATCAATTGCACTTTCAGAACGTTACTTATTGTAAATGTGATTTATTTTTATTCCTTATATTCCACCTTATAAGGTCTAAGTTAAAATGGGTGGGGGTGGGGGGCAATAAGCATATTTGTGTAATCTAATCTAAATTATGGATACAGAGTATTGCTAGAAACTTCTTTCTTTCATCAAGAAAAAGGTTTTTTTTAGATGCATAAATATTGGTAAGCAGTCAACGTTTGTCCAAAAAAATATTTGTGAAAACAGAATTTGGAAAATTGAGCAGTACGCTAGTACCTGGAAGACCTTCGCCAATAGAGCGAGGAGAATGTGTGAGAACTTTCTCTATATCATCACTGCAAAGGTTCCTCATGTACCTAATAGAATACAAAAGTGGCATATGAATAAAAGAAAGTAGGATGGTCAAATAAAGGAACATCATAAACACTGAGGACCGACCTTGCAGAAATTACGACATGCACAAAGACCGCTTCCTCGGTGGCAGCAAAAACAAATTCTATTGTAGGCTGTGCTCGCCTATTGCAATGGCAATGAGAATAGAAAATCAATAATAACATAGTAAAATTGCTTTTGGCAGAGGAGAAGAAAAGTATATGAGACTGTCATTAAAATTGCTGTAAGGCCAGTTACATTAAAATGTTCTTATACAAGATAAATAGCCACATAATATAAGAGTGTCATTTTTTTACTGAAATCATAACTGTGTCATTGCAATCCCATTACCATATAGAGGTTAGACAGAAAAGAGAGATTATCAAAACCACTAGAATGAAAAAAAATATATATTATTCAATTAAGCCGAAACTTCATCTAATGAACTGAACTGTATATATTTGAACTTTTGAGAAAGTTTTATGTCTCTAAGTAAGCAGGAGTCTGTCAAAGCAAATAAATAATGGCAAGACACCATTACATCTCAAACTGTGTTGTACTCAACAAATTTCTTCTTACAACAATGCACGTAATTCCATTTATCATCCATTAATGGGCAAACATCATATAGAACTAACTAGTGAGGAATGAGAGGGGGGGGGATGAAAAAAAAATGGCAAACTTAGTTAACAAACCTAAAGCTGTTCTGATTTCTTGTAGGGGGATAATATTTTGTAAAAACATCACCAAATCTTGCATAGGAAAGCCCCCGTAGTGTTCTGGACAAAAGAAAAAATCAAACTGGATAGTCATTATGTCAACCCAGATAGATTGAAATTTCTATACTACAAGAAAATATATAGGAATACCTTTCTAAAGAATTTCTTAGGGCCTGACAGAGTGCAGCTGCAACCTCTTCCGAGTTGCCTGGGGCTACCCATAAACCATTTGAAACAACTGCAAAACGGTATAAACAACAGATACCAGCAAATAAGCATAGGAATATATTTTATGTAAGAAAATAATCCAACCACAATCAACCTCTTAATTTGGCTACAGCATGCTGAGCCACTTCAGGTATAGACGAGTGACGGCCAGGAAGAAACAACCAGAGCTTGATCTTCTCATCTGTCATTATGATCATTATTTTATATGCAATCAGCTTAGGCTAAAGTTAGGTGGAACTATACATAGATGCATGAAGATAGTAGACACAAATTATTACCAGGGTTATGCTCTCCTTGGGATGGATCCCATGGACCAACAAAAGAATTCGTCCAAGTACTTAAGAAACCTTCACTCTGTAAGTGAATATGTGCCGAGAGCACAATGTTATTAAGAGCATCTTTCTGCTCAGCTTTTGAACTGAAAAAGGAACAACAATCCAGAGAAAGAGCCAATGCATCAGAATATAAAATAAAGGGTGACAAAGGCAACTAGAAGATGTTACAAAAGGCCATAAGGAGGGTTTAAATGATACCTTCTTTCAGAAACTGTACTTGGATCTGGTTCAATAGGAAGAAACTGGAACCATGATACATTTTGGAGCTCCCCCTTTAAAAGCAAAATCATAAATAAGATTAAAAAACTATATATCAGTCATACCAGTGGATAATCAAATTTCTGCACAATAAACAAAAAGAAAAAGAAACAAGCAAACCCCATATGGAAAATCGCAAAGTTAACCCTACATGGCTCTGGCAGACTTACCACAAAAAGGAACTGTGGCATCCTGGTTAATAACACCTCTAACGTGCTTTAGGTTCTCGCATATGGCGGATGTACTCTCTAAATCTTCGGGTCAGGAGTTCAGCTATTTAATTTCTTTTTATGAGTTTTTCATTGCAAATGAATATTTCAGGTATACCAGTGCAACAAAAAGGAAGTTTGATAGACCCCAAAGTTGCCAGGCCAAAAACAATTTGTGAAGGATCTCAAGGGTAAAGGCATAAGCTGTAAATTACTCTGGCCACAATTACTTTTAAAGATCTTTGCCATTACATTTTTTCACAGTATAATTGCAAAAGTTGTAATATCATATTTATGTCAAGCATATAGTAGTCATGTCAGAAATATAATACATTACTATAAAAAGTGGCCAACCTCACGCTAGTATCTGTGGGAACTAAAAAGGTATGGATTGATCACTGGAAATTGGACCCTTTTGACACATACTGACATGCAAGACCAATAACATGGGCTACTAGAGATTTCTTCAGATATCCTTTCAAGGAGAACCCACTAATCACTTCAGATGGACAAAGACACTCCCACAAATCTAGAGCAAGTTGGAGTCGGTGAAATCAACTGTCAAAATAAAATGAGCGTACTTTGTTGACCACTTGTTCTGTTCACTTTGTCAGGTCGTTTTCATGAAAAAGGTTTAGCACTTTATTAGGGCTATCCTTGATGTTGTCCCCTAGGAAAACAGATCAAACAACAACAACAGTTCGACCTTATTATACTAGAAATAAGCAACAGAGCCTACAAATAAAATAAGCCAAACTTCAAATATCCTATGCAGGAGTAACGTAGTGCTGTGGGTCTCTAATTAGAGATAGAAAAATTAATGTGTACCAAACAAATGAAACGAAAATAACTTCATCTATTGCCAGGAGCTCAAAGCTCGTATAGAACAAAAATTATTTCCTAGTGACAATATCAGCAAGATTGGAAATTTGCATTCATGGTATGAACAAAATTGAGAAAGATACCAAGTTAAAATGTTGTAAATAAATGCCCAGCGTAAATTGAATAGAACAAAAGGGGAAATAGGAGCGAGAGATCAGACTTACAAGCTTGAAAATGTTTGTCCACATATTCAGTGTGGAAGACAATGATGCTTGTTAATACGGTCACCAAAGTTTCAGCCTGGAATGTATAAGCCTACAAGATGATGGATGCAACATGTACTGCTATCTGTGAAATGAAATATAATAAGTATGAATTCTATCTGTATAACAAATGAAACTAAGGAGCTATACATATCAGAAAGAGCAAGATTAGATAAGCAAAATGGTTCAAAAAGAAATGCAAATAATCTTAATGGTCATTCAGTAGTCAAGAATTATTCATTCCTAATACACGAACTGCAGAAGAAGGGGGTAAGATCTTCAGCTTTCATGCTAGGATAATTGAAATGAGAAATCATTTTCAGAGAAAAGGGGTGTGTGTGTGTGACAAATGGCGGATCCTCATGGAGGCAATATGTTTTCTTCATATGAACTTCACAAAAAAATGTGTCTTAGCAAGATGTAGAACTAGGTTTGTCAGCGTTGAAATCTCAGCTATATATGATTGACCCTATTAATTTCCTGTCTAGTTCCACCTTTGGGTGCAATAACATATGCAAGCTCCGGCAGGAAAGATGAGCGGGGTGAAAACTTCCCCAGCTCGGCACTGCGGGCGGGGGCCGTCCCGACCGGGGCCCCACTGCCCTGGAAATACTCAAATACCCCGCTCAAACAGCACAATACAGCACGTACAAATCCATAGATTAGAATCAAATCAATTCAATTAGTTGGCATGTACAAAACCCTAGAAACTAGATCAGAACAAAATCAGCATGTACAGGTACCGATTGATGCTAGAAAAAAATAATTCGGGGGCAACACGGCATGCACAAGTACCTTAGGAGATGGCGGCGGCGACGGCGTGGCGCTGCTGGGTGTAGGGCGCCGGTGCAGGACGGCAGGAGACGACGGCGGCGCAGGCGTGGCGCTGCTGGAGGAGGGGAGGAAGCGCCTGGCCGGGTTGGTCGGCGTGGAGGAGGGGAGGAAGCGTCTCCGGCTTGGCCGGCGACGGCGCAGAAGACGACGACGACTAGGTCATCGTGGCGCAGAAGAGGCAACGGCTTGGTCGGCGACTCGGCGTGGGTAAAGGCCGGCTGGCTTGGTGGGCGTGGACGCGTGGAGGAGGGGAGGATGCGCCGGCCCACGTGGTCCCGCCGGCCGGCCGGCGTGGAGGAGGGGAGGGTGCTGCGGTGCCGCCGGCCGCCGGTGCGCTTTGTCGCCGATCTGTTCCTGGGGGTGAGGAGACGAGTGCTGGGGACGGCGACTGTGACGCAGTTGGGGGAGGAGCGGGGGGAATGTCTCCGGCTGGGCTATTGGGCCAAGAGATATGGGCTTTAAACTCTCTAATTTTAGAGGGCTTATACCTGCTACTGCTACTACTAGGGGCCGCGGCTGCGGGTTGACGTGTGGGGTGCAGATCTCATCTCACTCGCCCCTGTCCGAATTTTTTTATTTATTTATTTTTTAAAAAAAGTTTTACAAAAATAAATCACCATTTTAAAATTTTACAAAAATACACTCCTCCCGCCCTTTGGAGGGTGATTTATAAAAATCACTCTAATATATGTGACGTGGCATTAAAGATGTGGGATAATTTGTATTTAGACACTCTATTTTAATCTGTATTATGTTTATAATTATTAATGAAGTATAATCTAAACTATAGATAAAACTTGTATATCACGACGAGATCTACAACTTTGTAGTTCATATTTTTTTTCATTTTTATTTATTTAGAGGTCCAAATATTTAGTACAATATCATATATATAGTTTTACAAAATATCATATCTATGTTTATAACAACCTCCAATAAAGATAAACTTTATATTAAAGTTGTATATCTAGACAAGATCTATCACTTTGCAATACATCATATTTTTATAAAATGTCATTTAGAGTGTAAATTAAATATTTCTAGTTTTTAGAGCACTAGATCATACTTTTGTGGACATATTAATATTTCATTTAGATCCTTTCATCCATTTTCCGCTGCTACTAATACTAAGGCTCTTGTAACCACTAGGATATATAGACCCGTTCGCAAAACCATTTTTTTACTAGTTACACATCAACCATCGAGAGAGGGGCTGCAAATTTTCTTCAGCATATATTAGCGAAAGCACCCATCCCGTTGGACGGCATGATGCGCGCATGCGATTTCCAGCAGGCAGGCTTGCACCCTCGTCACACTAGTAGAGAACGGGGCAAATATCCAGAGCTTTAGTCCCGGGCCAAATTGGGCCCAGGACTAAATCTTTTTTAGTCCCGGTTCATATTACTAATGCGACTAAAATCCACTGTCTGGCATAAAGAACACATTTATCCCGTTCAAAAACATGTGAGGCTCTTATTAACTTATTAACTTGTACTCCCGGTTGGTTATCCCAACCGGGACTACTCAACTCCTCCCTCCTTTTTATCCTTTTCTCCCATCCCCATGTTCCCCTTCACCCATGCCTTATCCTTTTCTTCCTTCTCTTTCTCTAAGCCTGCTCTCCTTCTCTAGATCCGTAGGGTGGCGACACAGCGCGCGGGAGGCCGGGG
>CM002487.1:5983150-5993868 GCA_000325765.3 Leersia perrieri | reverse complement strand
GGGGGCGCGGCGGGGACGGAGACGGCGCGGGGGCGCGGCGGCGACAACCTACCCACATGCAATGTTTTTTTTTATTTAAGATGGATCTAAGATGTTTTTTTTTATTTTTGTTGATTTGAGATGGATCTATGTAATGTTGTATTGATTTGTGGATGATTTGAGATTTATGCAATGATGAGTATTATTTGGATGATTTTGTGTGTGTATTTTTGTGAAGATTTGCAGAAAATAATCTATACCTATTATAAACATTTAAGATGTTTCCGTTCGTCACATCGTCATTGTCGCCTTTGGTTGGTTCGCGAATCCGTCCAGAAGTCCGGCACGCGCCCGTCCGAGAGCTCCCGAGTTTCTATTTCATCCGATGAATTAGTCCGTTCCTGATTCTGCTCTGATTTCTGCTCGCATTCCCTCCGCGTCAACATAATCTCTGTTGGTATGGATGTCAGCCATGGTGCACTATAGCCCTAGATCCATTCCACTGCTGCGAGCCTCATCCACCACTCCTCAACTTCGCACAACATCAAAAACGGATCCCCCTTTGTCAGGAACGTATGATGACGCCTATAGGAGGTCAAGATGCTGATCGGAGGTAGCCGCGGACATTTCTCTTTGCGCTGGGACGAAGCCCTTGATTATTGTGTACCTGCCGCTTATGCTGTCTTCAACTACCGGCATGCGGAGTGGTTTGGCAACAGCCGGCAGGAGGAGGAGATTGGCAATGACGACGACAGACGGCAGGCACGGTGGGTTGGTGACATCGACGGCCGGCAGGAGGAGCAGCAGTGCTCGAGTTGCCTAGAAGGCGTGCGACCATGTTGTCTAGAAGGCTTCGTTGGTCTGTTCATGACTGCATGGTGGAGGAGATTTTGATACGCAAACAGCTATACCAAGATCAACAAGCAATTCATGAATCAAGTCATCTGTCAGCCAACTCCGACGATTCTACCTGCCTGCCGATGATGTGATGCAAAAGTTTTTTGGCTACGCATTCATCCATATCACAAATCATCGTACACAGTTTATATGTAAATTGACATTTGTTCTTCGTGCTGTTTTCTAAATTTCTCTTGGAATAGCTCTTTTTTACTTTGAACTGCATGAAAGATTTAGATTTCCCCTAGACCAAGTTTCTGCATCCAGGCTTTGTTCTACCTTTGTATTCTAATTTTTGTTGGAGCAAGCTACTACGTATTCTTTAGAGCACATATTTTCCAGATTCAATGATACAAGTAAGAACTTTTAATAATATTTAATTGATAGGATATCAGCTTTGTGACCTGAGCTTTAGAAGTGGTCAGTTTGAAGGTCTTTTCTTCTCAAATTTTTTGAGCAGACGGACTTCTTTGCTCAGTATGTTGAGCATGATAGAAAAAAAAGAGTGATATGTTAGTGTTACACCTTAGCGTAAATTCAACTTATGTCTATAAAAATCTAAAAAGATATGAATTATATACACATGTATATACAGGAACAAAAGGAATTATACATTAATATACTAGATTCACCCGTAGCGACGCACGGACATTTTTTCTAGTAATGTAAAAATCTATACTACTTAAAAAAGATCCTTATGGTGATGTGTGGTGAATCATGTGTGTCCTGTATTTTCTCTTTCCAATTTTACCCCTCCACCTAATTGCGTACACAAATACCGATTAATCCTAATCTACTCCGCCGATCCCGCCGCCTCAGCTCATCGCCAGCTCGCGAGTCGCGACTTTCATCGGCACCGCGTCTGCCCATCGCGCCTCCTCCGCCGATCCTCTCACGCAATCCACGCTCATGCGTCATCCCATGAGGCCGCAACTCCTTCCGCCTATGACGCATCGATATCGTTCGATCCCCCTCGCACAAGAATCAGTATGGTATCGATCGTCTCATCCTCAGACGCCTCGCTCCCGCCGCCGCCGCCACCACCGCCGCTGCACTCCTCTCCGATCGCGCCGCCTTTATAATCGATCGTCGCATCGCCCCCCGTCGTCTCTCTCCTCCGTGCAGAGCACCACCGCCTCTCATCCCACTCTCTCCTAATCCTGCCACTGTGCCACCCCCATTGCTACAACCCTACATCGATCAGGCATCAGGACAACAGGGTCGCTGCCAACTCCCAGGCCTCATCCTTCAGGTCTGCATCTCGAAATCTGAAAATGGGTTCATCTGCTAATTGACCTCAACTCATCCTCTCTCCCCTTCTCTGCCGCCTTCTTGTCATCGCCGTCATTAGGGCTCCGACGGCAGATCGCCATCGCACATCCTCGCCCACGGCTCCCCTCCCCCCTACGGGCCGTCGTCATGATGTTCTGCCGCCGAACAATATTGCCACAGGGTCTCGCCGCAGATCCACCTCGCTCGCCACCGACGGTAATTGTTCGTTCTCACCCAGCCCGTCACTTTTCCCAATTCGTTTTTTTACACTGTGCTTAGGCCTTAGGTTAAGCTTCAACCTGATGGATTCTCATGGCAAGAAGTTTGCAAAAGTTTAGGTTTTTTGTTGATAAGATGGTTGTTGTTAAGCATGTAAAATTGGAAGATAGAAAGGTTGTCTGTGTTTTTAGAGTGGTCACCGGTGGGAGAGATTCCCCACTTGATTTTCATTGATGGAGGACTATAAGAGTTTTAGTACAGGTTTTGGAAAGGATAGCAGAAAATTTAAGGGGCATTTAACTAAAGGTTGTGTTTTTAATCCTCTAATACTGAAGATAGAAAGTCTGTTGTTTTAATCCTTTTCTGAAACTCTGAAGATGGAAAGACTGTGTTTTGTAATCCCTCCGGAAACTCTGAAGATGGAAAGATTATGCTGTGTTTTGTGGTTTATTAAAAAACCAACCCTCTCAGATTAGGCTGTGCATTTGATACTCGATGTAAGATTTGAACATTGTGACCTTAATTTTGTTTTTTTGCTGCAGTAGTTCATAAAAACTCCATGCGACTACTTTCCTGCCATTCATATATATATATATATATATATATATATATATATATATAATCTATAGGACAAAAATCTGAATATTATTGATGGTCCAGTAGCCAACGTAATTTGTGGGAGGTACTTTTCTTCAGGCTACAACTACCCTGGATATTCTTGTAGAAGGCAGACTATTTGTGTACAGAGACTGTCGCCTAAATTGAAGATATTGCTCTTCGTTGTTTGTGGTATTCCCTGTTGAGGCTGTTCTTCTTTTATCTTCCCTGAACAGTCCTTTATTAATGAAATCTTGAATTACATTTACACATATATGGCAATCCAATTGTTTACTACACCCTGAGTTCTTGGCTCCATTAATACAGAGAATCGTTCTTTCGAGAACACACAAACACTCCCTGAACCACATCTCTATTTTTTGCAATTTAAACATCTTTACCATTTGTAAGGGTTTGTAAGGTTTCTTCCCACATCCAGTAATGATAGTAATGATGGAATTCTTGGTCCCTTGGATAATTGTGGTAGTTTCGTTTATCTGTGATTATAAATGGATACCAATATTTTGCAGTATTCGTAAACCCTGAGTCCCTTGGATTAATTTGTCATGAGCTTGTATCATAGGCCAAACATGGCATTGAAACATCCTTGGATTAAAGGTGTGGTGTGACGGCTCCTAACAGTGCCAATATTAGAACCATGGAAGTGAAGTGAGGTGTATGACCTGGATATACAAATATGAAATCATCTCATACATCTACTTATATTTATTATATATTTTCTTGAGAATACAGATGCAATGCTATAATAACTTTAGTTGTAGCTTCGAAAAAATCTATCCCATTGCAACGTATGAGCCACTCAGTTAGTAGAAAAAAAAAACAATAACTGGGATGGGGATCAGGGGCTTGTTGGTAACACCAACCGGGGTTCCTAACCCGATGCATACCTTTCTGTCAGTGAGTTCGTAGCAGGGGTTGCGCAATTCGGTGATGTGCAATTCGGTCGAAGTAACCCGGCCAGTGAGTGGTTGTGTGGCATGCCACTTAGGTTAATATAACATATATAAACTTATAATAATCCCTAACTAACAATGATTTGTTAGGACCCCTCAATTAGTTTCAAAAGATAGTCACTGTCATACGCTTGCTGAAGAAATGTACGTCCTTCTATGTAGATTATTGTGTGGAGCACTTTCTTACGCAAGCCGTACAAAAATGATTTTTTTTTTAATAAAAACAACGAAAGTACCGGGAACATTGATTCGATCAACACGTACGCGTACGTAGAGGGTCCTAGATCCTTTCTACAGAGGTGTATTGTTCATAAGGGGTTGACATTTCACGAACTATATTTCTTAACACACATTTATTACATTAGTGTATATAACAAATAAACCATGATAGTTCTCTTAAATATCAACAGGTCGCAAGTCTTCAGCAGATCCTAATACAAAAGTATATTGTTCATAGGTAACGTCGAAAGTACCAAGAAACATCAGTTATGTGCCTAAATGGAACTACACGACTTTTTTTAACAGGAACAGGCTGGGTCTAGGCAGATGTGTGGGCGCCACGATATCTCAAATCTAGGACTATATACGTATATACCGCGATTCATTCTTGCTTGACTCATCGTGATTGAGCCATACAAACACAGTGCATGATACCAACACTTCCCAGTAGGTGCTTCCTCAGCACATGGCCCGCAGGCTACTTGTCTGGGCATTGCGTGCTTTGTCAAGAATCGCCGGAAGAAATCCAGGTGAGCCATCCTCCGCACAGGGATTAAAAGCTCCTACATCTGAGGTCTGACTCATGCATCCTACAGCTTCTCCAGGAAGAGATGAGGAGAACCATAATAATGGCGAGCGTGCGGTCATGCATCGCAAGCATCTGGTCGCTGCCGCATGCAGATGCGGCCGTCAAAAAGAGGGTGGACAACTGATCCCATTGCCACCAGCTATGATCGAAAACCAAGCTGCTGAAAGTAGTACTGAAGTCAGTGGTGAGTCCTTTTCATCTGCAGGATCTGTCCTGCAGTTAGATGGAATAACCCCTATTGAGCAGAACCATTCCGCACTCCACATGATTGCAACACATCAGCTCTGCTTCGAGTGCACAAAGTCGATGCATGACAACATCAAAAGCCAGCCAACTGACAGCCGATTTGGAGGAGACACTACCTGCCATTACGCTGCCAGGGCAGGGAACTTAACAACGCTATGCCATCTCATTACTTTGGAGGGTCGCTACGGCTATGGGGAAATGAAAAAAGTCCTGGAAAAGCAGAACGAGCGTGGGGAGACGATATTGCATGAGGCAGTTCGCCGTGCTGACAGAAATATGGTCGAATATCTAATGTATTATCAAACGGATTTGGCTAGTATTCTTAGTGACGGCACTTCTCCATTGTATCTGGCCGTTTCTCTAGGATATCATGACATTGCAGAGATGATATACAACGGAAGTCAGCAGTTATCCTACTCCGGGCCAAATGGACAAAACGCTCTGCATGCCTCAGTTCTGAGGAGCGAAGGTACTTGCATTTTCAGTTACTATCACCCTACTTGTATAAAAAAAGTTCTACCTATACTGCAAGTTTTCATGAAATTTTCACGTTATTTGATGAATATTACCAATTCTTGCCATAAATACATAAGTTTAGGACAATATTCGGTCAAACTTTTTAAACTCGGACCACTAGAATTCCTCAAATAAGTTTAAAATAAAAATAAAATGGTATATATAGATTTTCCTTGAGTAAAATCATCACATTGCTACAGTAGCCTTTGCACGGATAGAATATATCCGTCCAAATTCGTTGTCATAGAACATGCCACATCTGTGCAAAGGTTACTATATTATAGGACGAAGATAGTAAATTTTAGCTATGAATCTAAAAAAAGTACTTATCAAAATGAATTTCTCAAAGTTGCTATATTTTGGAACATAGCAAATAGATTTTTTAAAATTAACTTGACATCAAATTAATGGTTGAAAGTTTCTAGGACTGAAAAAAATCTTGCCCTAATTGTCAAATATTTTTTTAACTAAAATACTACAAAAGGAGTCCTCCAAAGCAGGGTTAACACAATTTAGAGATCAAGTAGAAAATTGACACTTCGAAACTTGTTCCTTATATTCCCCCATTTGCAGAAATGACAAACAAGCTACTGAAGTGGCAGAAGGAACTTGCGGAGCAAAAGGATCAACATGGGAGTACACCTCTTCACCTCGCTGTCTCAGTGGAAGATCGTTCATCTATTAAGATTTGCTGGTTCCCCTTTTACCGGCCCCTGGAAGTCCCAATTCATGAGCTCCTAGAAGCTAGCAAATCTCCAGCATTCGAGCCGGATCAATCTGGATCATTCCCCATACATATTGCTGCTTCGATGGGTGTCCAGAAGGCCATCTCCGTTCTGCTCAAGAAATGCCCCGATTGCGCCGGTTTACGCGACGCCAAGGGAAAGACCTTCCTCCATGTTGCTGTGGAGAGGAAGAGGCTCAATGTAGTCAAGTTTGCTTGCAGAAACACAGATTTGTCATGGATATTGAATATGCAAGATAGTGATGGGAACACTGCCCTTCATCTAGTTATCCAAGCAGGTGATCTTGGGATCTTCGGTTGTCTTATGGGAAACCAACAAGTTTGTCTAAATTTAGCCAACAACAGTGGGCTTACTCCCTTAGATCTGGCAGAGAGTAAGATTCCTCCACAGTTCAGTATTCAATGGGTAACGACCTTCCCATGATCATATTCCAAAATTTCCTTTTAAACTACTAATAATGATTGTACTGATCATTAGAGACCATTCCTGGTTCTTTCTCAAACCTGACCGGTAGCATTGTACCTAATTTTTCCTGCAGACTGCTCTGAACTTAATACATGAAACAATAAAATGCGCCAAGGCCAAACACGGTAACATTCGACGGGACCTCTTAAAAAAGAAGCACAGTTGTCAAAGAGACGTCGAGAATGAATCTGAGAGGCTGACAAAGCTAGCACAGATTGTCATCATCGGGTCAGTGCTCATTGCCACGGTCACATTCGCTGCAGCCTTCACACTTCCTGGAGGCTTTCGACAAGACGACCACGCCAATGGCGGCACACCAATTCTTGCGGGGAGCTACACCTTACACGCATTCATCATCGCCAACACCATCGCGTTCGTCTACTCATCGCTTGCGACATTCAGCCTGATCTACTCAGCAATGCCGTTCGTGGACCTAAGCATCCGTCGCGCATACTTTCGTTCTTCTGTCGGCGTCGTCGCGTGCTCGTTAAGAACCCTTGCGGTTTCCTTCGTGCTAGCCGTCTACACGGTGATCGCTCCCGTCGATCACATCACTGCCCTTGTCGTGTGCCTGAGTGCTTCCGTTGTGATTTCTTTCGGGCATCTGAACATTGTGCAGACACTTGGTCTTGCGTGGGCATTACATGGTCGGATGGGTTTCAGGCTGTCGGGGATGCTACTGTTGAGGGTAATGATGCAGCTGGCGCTTGCATACTGGTCATACCCACTAATCTTTGGTTTGCCGGCATATCTGAGGTCGCATCGGATCGGCCAGCACCAACCATGAAAACGAGCGAGGAAAATATATGTACCTGCAGGTTGATTTGTGATATGGATGAGGATGATCGTAGAAAGGAAAGCTACACAATAAGATGCTATTGAACATAGTATGTTGTGTTGTGAGAACTTGACAGCAAAAATTCAACACATGTTTAATTACTTGTGATTTGGTAATGATTCGAATGTTACATGACGTAAATATAAGCATTCCAATCTATTAAACTATACGCACTTATTTACGGACGAGAGAGGGAGTATCATATATTATAGACACCTTTTTTTTTTTGTTGGTGAGAGGCTCAAGTTCTGGCCTTTTTGTGTGTTCTATTTTGAATTTTGATACTTCGTTACCTACATATGTGAAGTCAAAATTGTGCTAACCCTTTGCTGATCATTTGGTTTAAACTTGGAAGCATAGCCATACACTCCAAGAAAATCATTTCTATAATATATGTAAATCTAAGGATCAGATTGTGATTATTGTAACGTACTGTAAAAACGCATAATTAGTCTCTAGTTACCAGTTCATATAGTATATATAGCCGATTATAATAGTTTCACTTGGTGCAACTGTTTTTATGCATTAATTTCACCGTTTTGTCAAACTGCTTATTCTTTTAATCTGTGTTTCCAACAAATTAATATAAAAAGGAAAAATTAAGAGACACCATATGATACAACGTCATGTCTACTTCGCATTTTCGGAAGGCCATGTAACATTATCATTTATAATACACAATGATAAAAAATGTTCGATACCAAATTAAGTGTTAGAAATAGCGGAATCAAATTGATATCTTAATCACCATAATAATACCAAACGGTACCTAAATAATAGGACCAAATGGTGCCTAATAATCACGCGCTAATGATGTTTCTTGTTTGAGAATTTTTATGGTCCAATAAATAGTACCTCAAGGTATCGGTATCTCGAGGTACCAAAACATAATCGAACCGTTTATTTTGGTACCTTAAGGTACTGGTACGATGAATGGATGACTATATTTTATTTTGGTACCTCGAGATATCGGTATCTGAGTAAAAAACTCTTCTTGTTTTATGTGCGGCACTATTCTTTTCAGCAACCCTTTCAAATGAATCCTCCTCAGCTGATCATATGTGTGAAGGGGTTAGGTAGGCAGTAGGGATCAATTTTTTACATTTAGTATTTTTGAAAAAAAATAATTTTACAAATGGACAGAAAGAACTTATTTCCAAAATGGACCATTTCGCCAACCATGTTGGCGCTGAACCCCTTATCCTACGAAGCGAAAATCGCTAACATGAATGGCTCGGCTCTAGTGCATTAGAGTTGTAGACCTATTTGTAAATAATTTATTTATAAATATGTTGTTGGTGCAAGTGACACTAGCATAGAAAACCTATTTATAAAATAAATTATTTACATTTTGACCCTCATAAGGACATATTTGTAAAATAATTATTTACAAATAGGTCTATCACATGACAATGACGCTGAACCCCTTCATCTTAGGGATTTTCACATCTTTTCGGATGAGAGGTTCAGCACCCATCAAACGGGGCCTAAAGACCGTAAAATTAAGAAGATTGAGGAGCACTCATAATTAAGAAGATATATTGACTGCGCAATTTTATAGTACTTAATATTGTAAAATTTGGTGTCTTCTAGTACCTGAGACACCGAGATGTATCAAATTTATATTAGAAAAATTGGTACATCCTGTTACCCTTACCTTCTTAAGGACTGTAAAATAGCTCATATTAACTCTCTTCTCAGGCAATAATCTGTGTTCTGGACGCACCACCGCTGAGTGCTGACGCATAATGAACAGATAATGGTTGTCTACGCTTTGTGTGACTGGTAACATGCCACTCACCAGTTACTCAACTATGCTCATTTGAAATGAATTTGTTTTCCATTTTATCTCCCACCATCACAACAACTCTATTGACTTGTCTTCGAGGTCACAAAATAATTCCAATTTTAATACGGAACCTCCAGTGGTTCTTTGAATAATGCTGTGTCACGACTTATTTGATATGATTTGTTCTGTTGTTTGACTTTCCTGATGTTACTTACCATCAACTAGGCAACTCACTAGTTAATTGGTCCTAGTTTAAAACAAAGTCAAATAGTAAGCACGGTGCCCTTCGTGTTTTTTATTTTTAAGTTCAGAATTTTCTGGTGGGAAATCTACTCTACTATTTAATGGCTAATGACATATAAAAAAATAAAACATAGTGGTCTCTCTCATCAATATGATAGATGTAAACAAATCACCAGCACATCACTAATATTTGCACTGATATTTATTAGCACATCATTGACATACACATTCATATTTTTTTCCATTATCACACTTTAAGTAATCTTGGATTATTTAAAGACAGTGTCAGTTGTATTAAGAAATAAAAACAGGCACTGCAGCCATTGATCGTTCAAACTTTACCATCCGGAAAATTTGCAATTTCCAAATTTACGCATCCCTGTGCTCAATTCATTCCAATTCCCCCCGCATGAGCAATCTCAGCCGGATGCATGCATCAGATCGTTCGTGTAAGTGTTACATCTACTAATTAGCTATCAGTTTGTTCGGAACATCGAAATGTTATTAACCAAAATAATTTATTTAATCAAAGGGTTGAAAGAGATTTCCCCTATGTGAAAAGGCAACTAACCAGAAAACGAAGAAAACACACGATAGATTTATCTTGCACATCCATGCGTATTAATTTAATTTTTCTCTTGCTTTATTTATTCCATAACCACCCCATCGATCATACCCCCAAAGTTATGTTGCTTGTTTATTTCTGAGTTGGTTTTTTCATTTATTGCTACGGAGATTAGAACCAGGAAACTCCACTGGAAGTAATAGGAAGTTATGATAGCTAGTAAAGAATGCCAACGGAAATCGATGTGCCATATTCGTTCATTTATGAACATTAGTACTGTAATATGCTCACCACACTACGCCAGATGGGCACATTGCCGACGGGCAGATGGGCACATTGCGGGCGTCGGCATCGCCTGGAAACAGCGGGGCATTTCCAGGCGGGAGCACCACCCGCCTGCAATAAGATAAAAAAATGGCCAACCACCGGAGCCGCCGTCGCCCCAGAACCGCCGCCGCACCGTTGTCGTTGTCGCCCACCGCCGTTGCCGTCGTCCGCGCCGTCGCCACAGTCGTCGTCTATCCCTGCGCCGCCGCCACCGCCCCCTCCAGATCTAGGCCTCGC
>CM002487.1:5923826-5983050 GCA_000325765.3 Leersia perrieri | reverse complement strand
GGGGAAGGGGAGAGGGAGAGGGAGAGAGGCGCGCACGGTGTGTATATATATATATATATTCACATTTCAGGCGG
This sequence comes from Leersia perrieri, assembly GCA_000325765.3. Lineage (NCBI taxonomy): Eukaryota > Viridiplantae > Streptophyta > Magnoliopsida > Poales > Poaceae > Leersia > Leersia perrieri. The sequence goes on along the minus strand of CM002487.1, from coordinate 5,982,976 downwards.
GAGCCGTGTTAGCTGCCTCTTTTATTTTTACAGGCGGACTACTTAATGGTCCTCCTATAATATTAACTTATTCCGGGCGGGTGGTGAGCCGGCCAGGCCGCCGTGCACTTTGTAGGCGGCTCGGCTGTGCCAGGAAGATGTTTCGATGTAATACTCACAATTCCATGAACTGTACCAATTTAGCCTTCTTTCGATAATCTGGATACACTCAAAACTCAAGTACACTGCCGGTATGACCCATGCATCATAGTGGTTCACTTGTCACATCTGAATACCAAAGACTAACTAAGTATTTAATGAAAATAATTCCTGCATATTGTCCGAAGAATGCAAAGCAGTCAAGATCACAAAAGAAATTCAGCTTTGGCTAACCTCTCCAAGTGTTTCTTCCAATAAATACACGCAACCATCGACATTAAACACCAAACATCCCCCTTTAATAATGAGTTTTTAGTTTGTCGATTAGTTATATAATTCAAACATCAAGTTTAAACAAAGTCAAAAACTGTAGACTTCATGGCACCTATCCCTTTCTCACTTATTATTTTCAAGTTCCGATTCTGATACAATATCAGATCTTAGATCATTGATCCAGTAACTTTGGATTATTAAAAAGACACCAACAGATGTATAAGAATAACGGAGTGGCACTGGAGACAAGTTGATAGTCCAAACTAAAAAACTCCATAAAAATTTACAATTTGCTAATATTGTACTTGTCCCATAACATAGCAACATGTTGCATCATCGGTCTGTAACTGCTATATAATCAGTCCTTATGTAATCCATTAATCACACCAGCAGCTCACTCCTCTCTCCAAAGTCCAAAGTCCAAACCATGGCTTCTGCTCCTTTGACTTCGGAAAACCATGGCAGCATCCCTCACATAGCCATCTTCCCGTTCATGGCGAAAGGCCACACAATCCCTCTCATCCAGCTCGTAAACTACCTCCGTCACCACCATCTCGCCACCGTCACCTTCTTCACCACCCCAGGCAACGCCGCGTTCGTCCGTGACGGGCTGTCGTCGTCCGGCGCCGGCGCCGGAGACGACGCCGTGGCCGTGGTCGAGCTGGAATTCCCCACAGACGTGCCGGGAATTCCTCCAGGCGTCGAGAGCGCCGAGGGGCTCTCCTCCATGGCGTCGTTCTTCGCCTTCACCGACGCCGTGTCGCTGCTCCGGCCGCAGTTCGAGGCGTCCGTCGCCGCCATGCGGCCTCCGGCGAGCTTCATCGTCGCCGACGCGTTCCTGTACTGGGTCAACGATTCCGCGGCGAGGCTCGGCGTCCCTAAGGCGTCGTTCTTTGGAATCTCGGCGTTCGCGCAGGTGATGCGTGAGATGAGAATCCGGCACGACCCGTGCGGCACCGTTCTGCGGCACGGCGACGTCGACGGCGATGGTAATCCGGCGACGTTCACGGTGCCGGAGTTCCCGCACATCAAGGTCACGTTCGAGGATCTCATGGCGCCGTTTGGCGAGCCGTCGGCGATTGGGATGATGATGGAGCTCGACCGCAGGCTGGGGAAGGCCATCGAGGAAAGCCATGGATTGATCCTTAACTCTTTCCATGGCTTAGAGGCTCCCTACATCAAGTTTTGGAACGAGCATGTCAGGCCCAGGGCCTGGGCCGTCGGCCCGCTCTGTATCGCACAACCGGTGTCTAAGCCCGGCGCTGCCCGTCCATCGTGGATGGAGTGGCTGGATCAGAAGGTGGCAGCTGGGCGGCCCGTGTTGTACATCGCGCTAGGGACTCTCGCGGCGATTCCAGAGATGCAACTTAAGGAAGTCGCCGATGGGTTGGAAAAAGCAGAGGTGGATTTCATATGGGCTGTGAGGCCGAAAAACATTGACCTTGGCCTAGGGTTTGAGGAGCGCATCAAGGATCGGGGTTTAGTTGTAAGAGAGTGGGTGGACCAACCTGCGATTTTACAACACAAGAGTGTGCAAGGGTTTCTTAGTCACTGTGGGTGGAACTCGGTGCTAGAGAGTGTTGCGGGGGGTGTGCCACTGGCAGTTTGGCCTATGATTGCTGATCAACCATTCAACGCGAGATTTTTAGTTGATGAGTTGAAGATCGCGATTAGGGTTTCTACGAATGATAAGACCTTAAGGGGTATGGTACCAAGCGAAGAGATCTCAACGGTTGTGAGGGAACTTATGCATGGTGAGGTGGGGATAGAGGCCGCAAAGAGAGTGAAGGAGCTATCGGCATTGGCTAAGGAGGCTATGGATGAAGGTGGATCATCATGGATAGCGGTGAAAGAGATGGTTGATGAGTTGTGTACAATAAATGATGTTAATGGGAAATAAGAGGTAAACTCTGGATCTGAAGACCAAGTCAACTCACATGAACTCTCTATTTGATCTCAACTTTTTAAATGTAATTTAGCTATGTTATTATGCAAGTTTGTTAGCACGTGAAATTATTCTTCCATTAAGTTTGTACGAATTTATGGGTGATTTAGTTTGGAGCAATACGAGACAAAGTTTTGTTCGGGAGGCACTAAATTAATTAAGCGTATATATATACGTTCTTGTAATTGCACTCATAAGCTAAATTCTTTTTTATTCATAAGTTTAGTGTTGGAAAGAATTTGCTTATAATCATTGTCAAGTCTTGTCCTATAACTGCACAAATTGATTGTTGACCTAAAAATATACACGCCCTATGAGCTGCATGAGGTCTGAGGCACGCAACACAAGAATAAAGAATAAAGGGTACACAGTGCACATACAACTTCCGATAGAAAATCCCCTAAAAACCTGTCAAATATAACTATAATATAATTTTTTGTGTAATTTTACACCATAATTAGCTATGAATTTTAGGTGCTATATATCATGGTAAAGGCAGCTACTTCATAAAGGACATGTCGCGTTGGGTCGATATATCCCTAGACTATGCTCTATCTTTTCTGTCGCAAGAAACACAGCAAATAAAAACCATACCGATGGAATGGAATGATTCTCCGTATCATAAAACACTGCACTTCAAGAATCTAGCATAAGAAAGGGTATATTGTCTATAAAAAAGAAAGGGTATGATGTTTCATGACTAACAAGAAGGGCAACTTAAGCTATTAAGAACTACCTCCACCCCAATTCAAAACTTATATATATATAAAATGAATCCGCACCTTCTTATATTACGACTTTCGCTCTGTAAATCGAATGTTTTTTATCCATTCATTATATCCTTTATCTGCTAACACGCCTAACCCATGCATGTTGTTGGTACTTGCCTCTCTTCACGCGCAACTATATACACAAGTACTAGCGCGTGGAAGATATATATCACGAAAATAGAAACCTCAACCTTTCTGACCTTTATCAATCTGATAATTCGATGGCTTATTTTTCTAACGTAAATTGCGCAGATGAAACGAACTAGTTAGATCGAGACGTCTAAACATATCCACCTAACCTAGCTATCTGTTATACAAAAAATAATCAATAAAAATGAGAATTGAGATATTCACCTAACCTAGGGGCTGTTCGGTTGTGAGAGCATCTCCTATGCTTGCTTGTTTGATTGTACAAAGCCACAACAGTGAACATCAAAATCGATTCGGCAGCTCCAGCGTGAGCATCAATTAGTGGGACCTATACACAGTAATAGAAAAAATATTTTATCTTCTTATGAGTAGTATGCCCGGGCGAAAGGAAGGAATCTTACACTGTAACAAATATTATTCTATTCTTCTCAGCCGACTATTGTTTGGAGTTCAATTTATCTCTGGAGCGGTAGCGGTTGACTCCCACAGTGTGGTGTTTTGTTCAGTGTTTTTGGTTCACGATTCGTTTTTTTACACACACTGGAGCTGCTCTGACTAAAGGTAAATAGGCTAAATGGATGAGAAACATCATTAATACGTGATTAATTAAGTATGAGCTATTTTAAACTTGAAAAATAAATAAATTTTATTTTTTAAAACAACTTTAATGTGGAAATTTTTTTCAAAAAAAATATATTCTGTTAAGTAGTTCGTGAAGAGTGCAAAAAAAAAAGACCGTTGTGAGTAGCCCAAAGGGCACAAACGAACACGGTCCTAGGCACCTTTGGATCTTCCAATGAAATTTGTCTACTCATTCATATATGTTTCATGTTATGGTCTTGACATATATATGTGCTTTTGGATCTACCCACAAGGGTAATTTAGCGTGTGGAATAGAGATGGGGGTTGTTCGGATACATGTGTTTGGAAATTGGCAATAAAAAAAGTAGCACACATAAAAAGATAAACATATTAGTTTGTGATTAATTGATTATTAGCTATTTTTAATAGGAAAAAAATAGATTAATTTAATTTTTAAAACAACTTTTGGGAAGAAAATATCTTTTAAAACACATATTGTTTAGCAGTTTAGGAAGCATGCGTACGGAGAAAGGGTAAACACACTGTCGGAATCTGTCGGCTCTGTTTTTTCCTCTACAACCGAACAGCCCCGTGGTCTCTTTGTGTGTCCAATTTGTACTCAAACAAATAAATCAAATATGATTTGCTGTTATTTTAAAAAATGTAAGAAATGTGTACCGTTATATCTATCAACATTAGCAGACACGCTCAATCTTGATCCTCCGATCTTTAGATCCAACCGCCTATATTGCTTCAGTGATTCGTACATCCTCCTCGGCTGCTCCGCGTGAGAATCGATCAATCCCCAAGATTGTTCGGATTTCCCGCACTGCGCCTCCCTGCTTTCCAATCTGTGATGCCCGAGTGCCCGACAGATCCGCAAACGATTCTCGACTGCTTGACGGCCTACACGGCCAACGCCAGCCTAGCCGTCCGCTATCAATGCCCGGGTTAACGCCACAGGCCAGTGACATCATCTTCGTCAGCACAGGCGCCCGGCGGCACTCCAATCTCTGCCCGGGGTCAATCTTGCTTCCATGGGTGAACCTGCTCATTATTGAAGTATTAGATCGAGGTACACATTTAAGTTTTGTGCCTTTGTAGTCTAATCCATTTATGTTTACCAGAAGCATGGTATCATCTAAACTGGAAACACGGGCTATTTGGCGTGTGCCATGTGGTTATCATGGTGTGTTCTGCTCAGAGAAACTTTTCTGCTCTTGAACTGCTCAACGAAATGTCTATAGTGTTCTGTTTTAAAGTCTCAGTGTGTTAATTTGTTTTTTCTAATTCTCAGTAAGTTTAGATGGAGCAGCCTGAATGAGGATTACAGATCTCCCCTTCTTACGCCCTCCTTTTGTTTGAAGAGATGCCCATATGTGCATGTTCCCTCCAGAAACAACAATAAATTCATCGCGATGCATCAAGTAGCAGGAGTTGTGAAAATATATAAGCTGATATACGTCCTACAATTAGGAGTAAGTTTTTCTCTACTGCATGGAATATATGATCTCACAATGTTGTCATATTTAAACAATAAGAACTTTTTGAATGGATACACTAAGAAATTCTGGATTGATGCTATTCTTTATGGAAATTGAAGAAAAATGTTGCCACGATTTGATTTTCTTAATATAGCTTAGAAACATGTGGATTTTCCTAATGAAATGCAAATACAAACATATGTTCTGTTTTTCATTATTTTAAATGGAAATATAAATAAATTGACATCATTTTGTTATGTAGTTATCAATACTTATTTTGACACAACTATATTTTTTTATGAACATATAATGTATAAATGTGATTACTAGTATAGTTAAAGCCTCGACTAAAGATGTACGTAAGACACTTCCATTCCAAGGTTTCAGTATAAGTGGCAATGACTTGCATTGCATGGGACTTATGAACAGTATTGAGACTAATTTTTGTTTTCCAAGCCTTTTTGATGCAATCTTTTTAAAAATTAAACTCTCCGAAAACTAACTTGCAAATTTGAACATTGGCCATATATACGCATGCATTTCATCCTTATTCTTATCCTACAAAGTTAGTACGTTGATTAAAAACTTTTGCAGCAAATCATTGTTGTCGTATCACAATTCGTGGGACCACACTACCATGTCTCAGTTCAAAATAGGTGGTGTCGAACTGTCAAATGTTTAAATTTAGAATAACTTATTATCTTTGCTATAGATTTTAAGTAAAAGAGTTCACAAGGTAATAAAATTCCCCACGCACAAAATATAACGCTCAAATTAGATTAATACTCACGCTAATTGGCAGTACATATTTCTCCTGCGTGTATACGAGCGTGAGGAGATCTACCGCACACGACGCCGACATGCGTAAGCCCACCAAATCATCGGGATCGACAATGTGCTGCGCTGGGTGTCCAGTTCTTGCCAATCTTTCATGGGCCACAGGTTCATTGTCAGCAAGGATTTGGCCCGATCGTCATAGGCCCAAATTTGTGAAATTTCCTTTCCGGCTTTAGCTAATATAGGCAACATGTTCATTCCAAATCTCGTTACCACCCAAAGTTGATGAGGCACAAACGTTTGGCGTAATCTCGTTCGAGCCGATCGGAGAGATTACAATGGGCCATGCAATAGGAAATCCGAGAGTCGATAATTCCCAGCCCAGGCAACTAGCTATAGTACAAGAGTGCACTACAAGAATCTATTTAATCTATGACGAAGAAAATTCGTCATGGATCACTAAAAATTCGTCATAGAAATTTATCTACGACGATTCTATTTATCGTCATCTATTGAGCGTCACAGATTTAAATTTGGTGACGTTTTCTCCAAAATCGCTATAATCTATGACGTTTTTTAACTGTCATAAAACGCTTTTGGGCTCATGTAGTCCAGCCCAGACCCAACCTTTGTGACAAAATTAAATGTCACAGACGGTTGCCACATGGCGGCCATCATGGTGACGCAGTCGTTGATAATGACGTGTCACTAATGACGTGGCTGCTAACGTCAGTAAATACTTTTAAACGGCCCATTATTTTTTTGACAGCCCATTAATTTTTTTAACAGCCCGTTACTTTTTTTAAAATCGGCCCATTATTTTTTTTATAACTGGCCCATTTCAGAACTAGGCCTAGTCAGAACTAGGCCCAGTTCAGAACTGGCCCATTTTGTCAAGCAACTTTCAGATCAAAGCCCACTAAACAGGCCCAACAAATTCAATCTTTATAGAAAGCTTATAGACCAAAAATATGTTGTCATGTCAATTTTTAGAATTTTCAGACCAAATTTATGTATTGTTATGATTATTTGGGAGTAATTTAGGGATATAAAAATGAATTGTCTATAGAATATAAGTTTATTTTTGATATTTCTCTAGGACATGGGCTATAATGGAACATATGATCATAAATATTATTTTTCTGTAATTTTTTATACATCATATGAATTTCTATACATTAAATGATTTTCTACACGGTTATCACAATTAATTTAAAATTGAACTACATGTACATCTTATAAGATACAAAAAATTGCAAAAAGAAATTATATTTAGGCTTATGTGTTCCATTCTAGCCTACATGCTGGACATAGATGAAAAATTAAATTTTCTTATTAGGACAATTTAAATTTTTGTCCCTAAATTACCATATAGTAATTACAGTAATATCTATTTTTGGTCAGAAAATTATGCAAACTAATATGACACCATATTTTTGGTCCACAAACTTGCCATAAAAATCTTAAATGGTTTTAATGAAAATCGGATCATACATTGTTCATAAAATTTATACATCTCTCATGTAGTTTTTTATAACTCAAAGACAAATGTATGAATTGTGAACAATATATAGTCCCATTTTATTAAAACAATTTAATTTTTTTATGGCAAGCTTATGAAACAAAAATATGGTGTCATGTTAGTTTGCATAATTTTCTGACCAAATATACATATTATTGTAATTATTATGTGATAATTTGAGAATACAAAATAGAATTGTACTTATATGAAAATTTAATTTTTCATCTATCTCAAGGACATGGGATTTAATGGAACAGATGAGCCTAAATATTATTTTTCTGTAATTTTTGGTATTTTATTAGATGTACTTGTAGTTCAATTTGAATTAATTTCCGTAATCATGTAGAAATTCAATTAACATATAGAAAATAGTAAATCAACTACAAAATTCTTGAAACTTATACTGGACAAATTATACATATTCTATTACATATGGAAAATAAAATTATATATATAAGATAATTATTTTCTGTGTTATTCCCATAATGGTTCAATAACTAAAAAAGAAAACAAGAGAGGGAAGAGAATTGGACTTCCTTTGGGCTGAAAGCAAGGAAAAGGGAGGGGAGTTGGAGTTGGGCACTTAGGCTCCACTGACTAGGCCGAAAGAGGGGAGTGGGAGAGAGTTGCTGGCCCGAAAATGGCCCAAAGCAATGGGAGAGTTTTAAAACATTTTAGATTTAATTTAAAAATGGATTGATGTTTTGTTTATTAAAAATACTTCACATGCTCAAATAATTTTAAAAAAATCTATAAAATAGATGAGCACATAAAGTATTTAATAAAATTTTATTTTGACTATTTTCATGTTGAAAATTTTCCATAAATTTTAACCTATCCTTGCTTTTGCATTTTTAATTTATTCTAAAGAAAACATTTAAAAAATAAATTATTAATTAATATTTTTCTGGGTCGTGACATATAAATTTTATAAATATTATATTATATTGTATTATCATTTTATAAATTTCTGGTTATTTAAAAAAAATAAATCCAACCATAATTGACTTTCGAAAAATATATTTTTCGTATTTAATTCACTTGTTAATTCTTTTAACCTTTAGTATAAATTATATAATTAAATTATCATTTAATTCGTTGATAAAAAATATCATATTTTCTGTTCTAAATATTATTTTGTAAATCGTGACGAAATTGCGATAACGTCACAGGTTTTGGGCCGGTTTATGACGAAATGAATAAACTGTCACGGTATTATGGGCCTTGTATCCATAGTTGCATATCCATGACGATATCTGAGAACATCATGAATTTTTCGTCAAATTTCGTCACAGATTAAATGGTTTCTTGTAGTGGTGTTACATCCGTTACGTTATTTGACGGCGCTTTTCTTACTTCCATTCCATCGAATTGCCGCACGTAACGCAGAACTAACGCCGTTGCTACTATACACCTCGGGAAGTATTAGGTGCAACAGTGGAACGTACAGCATCCATCATGAACCGTTTGACTAAAGATAGATGTGTTAGATATCCACATTGCACTAATTCAAAATGTAGAAAATAGGCCCCCGCACACTCCTCCCACCGAATTAAAATTTTACTCGGACTCATTATACAAATAGAACATAAAACACCCCTACTATACCCCTACCAGTAAAGTTGTAACTTTACTCAGCCTTAAAAATGGATGGTGTAAAATTTTAACCTAGTGAAGGGGTATGTGTGGTGTTTTCTGTAAACTTTCATTTATGCGACGTGAGGGCTATACGTTTCACCGAATGAGGGGATTGCACCTGATACTTCCCCATACAACTCCCTCCGTCTAGAAACACAAGCGATTTTGCATGCCTATGCATTTTTTTAGTCAAAATCCCCTCTAGCCAGGGACTAGGGGAGTAAGTAGTGAGTATAAATTTTGAGATATCGACGTTGATATAGGGTATAATTATCTCATCCTGTCAAATGCATGACTAGGAAAATACCAATTTGTTGGTATTGGTATTTGTTCAAAGAGTGGTGTTACGGGCATTTGGAGGTCTCTAATGACAATATTATAATATCGGCTTTTGCCCGACTACAGAATGGACGTTAGTTGGAAAGTGGATGTCTTCGTCCTCCCTGTGCTGGTCTTCAACCTCCGCAATTCAACACCGTGGTGACTCCCCATCGCACCACCCCCATGTCTCATCGCCTACTCCAGCTCCGTGCTTGCACGGCTGCACCCAGGGTTCGGCCTATCGGTTTCGAAAATAATTTCGGGGGTCACCAAAATTCCGAAATTTCTGAAATTTCGGTTTTATTTCGGAAATTTCGGATGAAATATTCAAACGAATTTTAAATTTTGAACATAAAGTTGAATGAATTTTGTGTGTTTTTCATGGGAGTAGATTATAATAGCTTATTGGAGATAGCAATATGGAAAAATAATGCATAATATGGGCGATATCCAATTAAATTTGGGGATTTTGATTTTTTGGACCAATTTTAACTGAAACTGCCGAAATTGTATTTCGTATCGGCGCTGACCGAAATTTCAGAAATTTTGGAAATTTTGTTCCGGAATTCTTAACCTTGCCTGCACCCCCTCTCCCGTGTTGCTCCCTTCTTCCCTCGCTAGCATTTCTCATGATATCGCCGGTTCTAATCCACATCGATTTGCACCACTTCGATGATCTGGCACGCGGAAGAGTATGTAAACCTCACCAATGAGAAAAATAAAGAGGAAAGATAGGACACATCTGTTCGTTGTTATTGTATGTAGGTACATCAAGACGCAGCGTCATTCAGAAGATTCTAGTACAAAGAATAAGGTCCGGTGCCTCTGGGTATCCTGGATTGACCTTGGTACCAAACCCTGGTATTTAGGGGTATCAGGTCTAGCACCTATACACCTATCGGTTTCATGTAATTGGTACTTCTGTTATCAGGTCTGGTACTCGGTATCAAGTCACGGAGAGGGAACACACACTACCATCGTTTTCGGTTAGCAAGTGATCGTCTGCTGCTAGTGTCTCCTCTCCTCTTCTCCTTTATGGTCACCTCTTCCCTTCTTCCCCTCCCCCTTCCCCTTTTCCTCCACTTGATCCCCTTTTTTGTTGTTTCTATGGGCATCACGTACGCCCACTAGCTACATGCCTAGCATTGCTGCCTGCTCAATAATTCTGTGTCTCGGCTAGGCCATCTCCTGCTAGCACTATTACCGAGCTTCGTTGTCGGTTGCAGTTCTGCTCACGGCGTAGCACGAGCTGCATGCACGAGTGCGTGGCTTGGGACGGGATTGGGAGTCACAGACTTGCCAAGGGGACAGACTGGGGTACCACTTTGTTTTTTCTAGTCGTCATCATATATAAATGACGAGAATTTCTCCGGTCCAGTAAATGGTACCTCAAGGTACCGATACCTTGAGATACCAAAACACAATCCAACCTTTATTTTGATACTTCTAGAAACCGATATGATAAATGAATGGCTAGATTTTATTTTATACCTTGAGGTACCGGTACCTGAGGTACTACTTGTTAGATCGTAAAAAACTAATAAATGATGGGTAATTTTACGGTCTTTAGTTGGGTACCAAGAGATACTAAATTTTAGTATAAAATTTAATACCTTCTAGGTAAAGAGAGGTATCAAATTTACAATAAAACATGATACCTCATAGCATTTTATCAAAAGAGATTTACAACCGTGACATTATAATTTTGCAAAAACCGTAAAATTGCTCTAAATGATTTGATTGCATTCTACTGGTTGGTTATCTGTAGATAGTACAGCCTTGTCGCGTTCAAAGTAAAATTGCACAGTGCTCACTACCAACTGTGGGTACCAGTGAGCCAGTGATGGGTGGGTACCAGTGAGGCAGTGATGGGCCAATTTGATGACCATGTGTTGGGTGTTGATTTCTATGAAAACAAAAGAAACCGGCAAGAAAACCTAGACCTCATCAATTTTCCATCAGCATATGTACCAAACTACCAACTCCAACCTGTAGTATCATCACTCGCTGATATATAGTGCTATAAATAAACCACACCAAGAAAATTGTGTAACTCACTGCCCATCTAATAACCATGGCTAACTCTGCTCCTTTGAATTCAGAAAACCATGGCTTCCCTCACCTAGCTATCTTCCCGTTCATGGCAAAGGGCCATACAATCCCCCTCATCCAGCTCGCCAACTACCTCCGTCACCACCATCTCGCCACCATCACCTTCTTTACCACCCCAGCCAACGCCACCTTCGTCCGTGACAGGCTATCCTCCGGCGCCGGAGACGACGACGGCGTCATAGCCGTAGTCGAGCTCGATTTTCCATCAGCAGTCGAGAGCGCCGAGGGGCTCACGTCCATGGCATCCTTCGTCGCGTTCGCTGAGTCTGCGTCGCTGCTGCAGCCGAAGTTCGAGGCGTCGGTCGCCGCCATGCGGCCACCGGCGAGCATCATCGTCGCCGACGCATTCCTGTATTGGACAAACGATTCTGCAGCCAGGCTCGGAATCCCCAAGGTGTCATTCCTTGGCACCTCGGCGTTCGCGCACGTCATGCGGGAGCTGATAGTCCGCCACGACCCGTTCTCACTTCTGCGGCCGAGGGACGTCATCGACGACGACGGCAGCATGCCGGCGACGTTCTCCATGCCTGAGTTCCCGCAAGTCGAGCTAAGGTTTGACGAGTTAATGGTGGTTTTCAAGGATTCATCGGCATTTGAGGCGATGATGGAGCTGGACGGCAAGATGGGGAAGACCATAGAGGAAAGCCATAGTTTGATCATCAACACATTCCATGGGCTAGAAGCTCCCTACATCAAGTTTTGGAATGAGCATGTTGGGCCTAGGGCCTGGCCCATTGGCCCGCTTTGCGTCGAACAACCGGCATCTGTGCCCGGCCCTACCCGGCCCTCATGGATGAAGTGGCTGGACATGAAGGCAGCTGCCGGCCAGTCCGTGTTGTATGTTGCTCTGGGTACTCTATCGGCAATCCCAGATTTACAACTCAAGGAAGTTGCCGATGGATTGGAGAGGTCCAAGGTGCACTTCATATGGGCAATGAGGCCCCAAGACGTTGATCTTAGCCCGGAGTTTGAGGAGCAAATTAAGGACAGGAGCATATTAGTACGAGAGTGGGTTAACCAATCACAGATCTTGCAACATGAGAGTGTGGGAGGTTTTCTCACACATTGTGGATGGAACTCTGTGCTAGAGAGTGTTACAGCAGGTGTGCCACTTGCGGTTTGGCCGATGAATTTCGACCAACCATTCAATGCGAGATTGTTAGTCGATGAACTGAAGATAGCACTCATGGTTTGGACTAGTGATAGTATAATGCGAGATTTGGTTCCAAGTGAGGAAATATCAAGGGTAGTGAGGGAACTGATGCTAGGAGAGGTGGGAGCAGAGGCAACCAATAATGTTTCAAAGCTATCGACGCTGGCTCAGATAGCTATGGAGAAAGGAGGATCATCGTGGGAAGCAGTCAGGGAGATGATCAATGAGTTGTGTGCAACAAATGTGCATAGTAAGAGATAAACCACCTTTGACTGTAAAGGCGGCAGTTATATTATCTATATTTTCTTCTCCAATGAATAACAAAACACTTTTAGTTATATTGTGCAAATTTATCATGCATTTTTGAGAAATTTATGATGCATTTTAGAGCAATATCAAACTAAACATTTTCAAATGGATACTAAATATGGGTTGAATAATATTTTCCTTTTTTTTGAGGAATTACGGTTAAAGAGGTTCGTACACTTGAACCCATAAGACTAGATATAATAGGATGGTTAGACAATATCCATAATAGCCATGTCATCATAATTCTTATATGGAGGGGGAGAATCGAGGGGAGAGAAAAAGACGGGCTTGTAATTTATAGCCAGGCTACATACTAAGTACTGAAGCATATTGTGGGGCTACCATTTCAAGCGACCAATCACTATGTCCAGAAAATTAAAAGATGACGGTGAGAGGCATGTAGAGATAAATAAGTAGCATATTATTGTATTTTTTAGCTGTTAGTACTAGCTCTACTGGGCCAAGATGTAATTTTTGAGCCAATAACCAACACTAAGCCGCTTGCTCTAAGCTCACTTATGTTCCTACATTTGTACCCATAAGCTAACTCATTTATAGTTAATACTGCTTAAGTTTTTCAGTTGCCAGCTTAAACTAAGAATAAGAACCCTCTTACTGCCCTAAATCTATTTTTTCCCGACAGATCATTAAAGAGTTAGTAACGGGCATGCACGCACTGAGAAGAAACTACAAAATTCTTCATATTTATAGCACCCGACATGGAGTGGTACTAGCCTTCTTGGCAGTGATAAATATAACCAGACGAAAAACGACACATGCATGACACATTTGAAAATTGTTGTGAACTAGTTTCTAGCCTAGAAAATGGATGGCGCCAGCCAAAAAAAAAATGGTACACGACACGAAAGAGAAAAAAAATTCTCCAAACGCACGTAGAATAGCGAGAGATGATGTTTGGGCATGGCATGGGAGCCCAGACTGGGTGAAAACTAGTATAATAGGAGGATAAAAATAATAAATCCAACCCACTGTCATCCCCATCTTCATCCTTCTCGCCGTGCGCCTTCCTCCTCCTACCACCTCCAAGCTCCAAGCTTTTAACCCTTCGCCTTCCAAATCTTCTTAGATCATCTCTAAGAGAATAGCCAAAATTTAGCTCTCCAAATCGTAATTTAGCTATTCATCGTAAAGATTCGATAGCCAAATTAATGTGTACTCCAAGAGACTAGCCATCTTTGTTAGCTAAATCTTCATTGACATGTGGGCCCAGCCAGGGTTAGCTATTGAGATGAGATGAGGTGGGAGAGACTAGTCAAGTTTGGCTATTGAGGAAAAATAGTATTTTTAATTGTCTACCAGGTTAAATAGTTCTTCTTTTAGAGACTATTTTTTAACATAATAGTTAAAATTTAGCTTAAACTCTCTTGGAGATACTCTTATGCAGCAAGAAACCCTCGGCGTCCAGACAACAACATCTCCCCACCTCCCCCCACGCCACCATGTAGCAATAGAACTCCCATACCGTGCAATGAGGTAACAAGGAACAATAATTTGTACCATGTAGCAATAGAAAAATTATATCGATGTATGTGGATGCAAAGGTTCTCTCAACTCATGCAACTACCACTCTACCACACATCAAGAATATCACTTAAAAAAGTACAAGATCATGCTATTGCAAGACTATAGTACGTAGGTGAGCATTTCTTGCTAACACCGTAGGTACAATTGTTGAAGATGTCTCTTTTATATATATATCCCACGTTTTAGTAGCTGCCTCTCCATTCCGAACAAATTAACAACAATGGTACTATTTGACATATTGAAATAGATATTGTGATAGTGATACATATTGCTATAATAGATCACGCGTGGAAAGAAAAGTATGCATATATGTTCTTTTCGTTTACCAACCTATGAAAAAGTTTGAGGCAACTTCTCTCTTTCTCCATCATTTTCTCTCATTAATCAACACAATCCTAAATTTCCTCAACTTTTCATGTGAGACATCCAAAACAGCTACTTTGTGCAACTCGTGTGATTTTCTTTTCTGTAGGATTCAACAAGCCATACCATTAATTCTAACCCTGAGTTTTTAGATTTTTAAGTTCCAAAGGAGCCCTCAAATATTTTTTTGGTCCCATTATTTTGATATGGACCATTAGCACGAGAGATAAGGAATTTAAGGAATATCACACATATGGTTGAAGCCTTTAATTGAGGACAGATATATCACAATCCACATCTTGATGTTTCAACACTATATTCTAAAACCTTGTAATTAAGCTAGCTTTGTATTTTTGGTATGTGTTGACAATATTGCTGCAAAGATAGCTTATATATTAGTCAGGCCTTACTATATAATCCCTCCGTCATAAAATATAGGGCTCAGATCGTTTCGTTAGGACAAGTGTTTTAACAATGTTTTCTATATTATAAAGTTATTTTTATGACATAAAATTAATTTTGTTATATCCGTATTCGTAAATGCTCTCCTACGACTATACTTTATAATATCACAACTAATATCTTAATAGAGAAATTAAAGGTCAAACCCTTATCTTAACGAAACAAAATATGTCATATAAAAAAGGCTTCTTTATGATACAGAATACTAGTGTATACTAGTCAATTATACTAGTGAATGAACAACCGAGATTTAATTATAACCATATGGTTAGTAGTTAGTATATGGTAGTATATACATACAGTACATAATAGTATAGAACATTTGTATAAAAATGACGATCCTAACTGTATGACCTTATTATGCAAAGAAGCAAAATATCGTGAATTTAAAATTTAAAGTCGATGGCGTGGTGGATAATTTCTAAAATTAATCAATCAATTACTGTAATAATCATACGAATTAACGGATATAATTAATCCATACTACCCCACCTAGGACTAGTATTGAGTAACAACCCTATAAAAAAAGACAGAGGGAGTATATTTTAGCATCTTCCAATCCTGTCTAGATTCATTAATATCCATATAAATTTAGACACATATATGATTTAATCCATACACAGATCTATTTAAAAACTAAAATGGATTACAATATAAAATAGACAAATACTGTATGAAACAGACAAAATACTATACTAGTCAGGCCTTGGCCGTGCAAAGCACACGGTGTGATCGACGATGCTTCATTGGAGATTGTCACATCGCAGCCCAATATGCTGGGGTTTGTCACCCGGCGTGCTAATCCAATGCCGTTCTTGCCAATATGAGCGGCCGAAATTTTGTGGCAGTACTAGTGCAGCCCAAGTACAAATGTACAATGGGCCCTAAGCAGAAGAAAGCGGCCGAATTTTGGACCTATGAGCATTATCGTGGGCTGCCAGCGGGATTAATCACCCTTGGGTGGTCGGCGGCAACATTAGATCTGCCCTCACCCAGCCAGATCATGAACCTCTCCGACTGCCCCCCGCAAATCTGTGGCTCATCCTGGAGTTGGGGCGCTCGTCGGCGGTTTGTAGCGACGGGAAAAGGCCTTGCGTCAGGCGGTCAGTGATGGTCGGCTCGTGATGTTGTGGTCGCTGCGCGAGGAGGTGGCATAGCCTGTTGGATATGATCATATGATGAAGAGACGGCTCGGAGTGCAGCAGCACATGGGCGCTAGCTCTTACTTGGCTGTTAACCTCGGGTGAACAGCACAGGATGTGTAGGAGGTACACAGTGGTTTCGATGACTCCCGGGGTGTCAGCGGTCCGTGGTTGTGTCCATATTTAAGTCGCCGGCATGCATAGATGATGTTACGGGTGGCGGCGAGGGTTAAAAGTGGCACTAGGTTGAGATCGATTAGGATCCTCTCTGACTTAAAGTCACTTATACTTTATGGTTGACATATGGGTCTTATTATTTATAGGCCACATATCGATCAGTTTTAATGTTTAAGGAGAAGTTAAGTTAGAGGATCTCAATCCGGTTGAGATATGGGCTGGTCTAGACTCCAGTGGTCCCTAATCCTTCCTCCGTTGACCAACAGAGGCTCTTGGTAGTGGCTTCCTAGAGACGGCGACGCCAAGGCACACTTCGATGCCATGTTTTGACCGAAATCAGGTGAGGGGTTGCACGGCGGCTTGCTAGGCGTATATGAGGTCGACATCAATAAAGGCCCTCTACAATGATGTTCTAGGTGCAGTGGTTACCAGGCAAATTTCGGTGCCAAGGCTATGGTTAGGTACTTAGGTGTGGATGGAAGTTGTGAGGACCCACATAGACCGGAACCTCTGTGTATAATGTGCTAGTTCAGGATTGAGCCTACCACAACCTTATCATAAATATATAAGTAAATTTCACAAAACTACGTGTATTTTGCACAATCTATCACAAAGTTACAGATTTAAGAACTTGTTTCACAAATCTATAGATTTAATGTCTTTGTGTATCGCAAAACTACAGATTTAAAATTTTATTTTACAAAACTGCAGATTTAATGTCTTACTATTACAGAACTATAGTTTTAATGTCTCAGTTATCACAAAACTATAGGTTTAAGCAAATGCTAAAACCTATAGTTTTGGAATAACGGAGATACTAAACTTGTAGTTTTGTGATAATAGAGACATTAAACATGTAGTTGTATGATAATAGAGACACTAAATCTGTAGTGTTATGAAGTAAGTTCTTAAATCTATAGTTTTGTGATACACACAGATACTAAAGCTATGGTTCTATGAAACAATCTCTTAAATGTGTAATTTTGTGATAAATAATGCAAAATACCTGTAGTTTTACGAAATTTACTATAAATATATTAATGATATGAAACAATCGTGGTATTATTAAGTTATGGT
This sequence comes from Leersia perrieri, assembly GCA_000325765.3. NCBI lineage: Eukaryota > Viridiplantae > Streptophyta > Magnoliopsida > Poales > Poaceae > Leersia > Leersia perrieri. The sequence continues at coordinate 5,965,036 of CM002487.1, read as the reverse complement.
CAAGTTGCATTTATTAACGTCGCATATGGCTAACAAAGTATAAAACGGTAGAAAGACAGACGCAAGCGACACCATCAACATCCACAACAGCCGACCGGTGCACGTGAGTCTAATCCTTGTCAGCAGCAACACACTCTTCTAATCTTCTGGAAAAAAACAAAAGGGCCTCATCTTCAATTTCGTTCTAGGCCACCTATCAATCTATAAATAGTTGAGTCCTTATTGCAGTCTCGTTCTAGACCATCATGAATGGGCCTAAATGTTATGTTCTGGGAAAAAAAAAACAGAGGAAGTACTAATTATCACAGGGATGAACAAGAGCCGAATTGAAATTAGTCGATCCTTTCATGTAGCACATTAGCACATGCACTACTGCACGGAGCATTTACCAGTTACCGGCTTTGCGCCTTCGCCAGAATCTTCAGCAGAACATAACAGTTAGGCCGAAAGAAGACATTAACAAACATGCTGACAACAATTTAGATGTTTGTGGAAGGAGGGTGTATTTCATTTAGTTCGGTACTTCTTCACACATGTTTATCACATTATTTTACTCTTTATATAAACATATATTAATTTAACATGTTTAGACAGCACCTAAACTATTTTTTTCTGAGATGGATTTCGATACCTGATTAAGAACTAGACGTGATTGCCCATTGACCGTCAATCATTTTTTCCAACAGGTACACACTTCCGTTACTAGGCTTTAGGTAAGGATTAGCGAACAAGCTGCGATCAGGTGACGCATAATACTGCAGCATGCACAAGGTGCTTCCAAACCACCACTTTTACCCACCCATCCACCTTACAACTCCATGTTGCTGAAATGGAGGATTGCATTTTGATTAACTGTGTGCCTATAAAATATTCATAAGACCAAAAAAAAAAACTTGAGAAGTTACAATAAGCGAGTACGCAGCCCTGATTAACCAAGAGAATGCACAACTGAAGCAGACAGATTGTTTACAATTTCGGATAATATGTTGTTCTCCAATGTCCTATACTCCTGTATTTGTTAATTATATAATAGAAATATATTAACGATCGACCATGCTTTGATCTAGACATGCTTCACCTCTTCAGTTTCAATGGGACTTGGACCAAACTTGGTGTACTCGGATAAAAAGTAACTAATCTGTGTAGTTATCGTTGTTATCTGTGCAATTCTGAAGTGCAAAGGATGAAATTCCACACAATAAAAAATACAACAGTATACTTTTAATAGAATCAAATTGAATCGAAACCATACGCAGTATAACCGTAACTCCTTTTTCAGTTCATCATAGGAAACCACTATATATCTTTCAAACAAATTGATCATCTTGCATGATAAAACATTGTAGGATCGTCTTTTTTCCTCCCTACGAAAGGAGACCATACAATTCATAGTTTCAAGCCTGCCCTCTCCAAAGAAAAAGGTCAAAATCTTTCCTATCATGAACAGAATGAACCTAACAGAAATCAATCCATTTTCTATAACCACATCAACCGATCAATTAGCTACTGTCCAAGTCATATCCCCCTGAAAGATCCAATGGCACACCTCATTCTCACCGGGTTTCCCACCCAGCGCGATGAATGCTCCGTGATTCGGACTCCAATCCGACGTGTCGAGATGACAGATGGCCACGCCGTGATTGATCTTCTGGTTGGAATCAACGGCCAGGATGTCAGCCTCGTAGACCCGGACACTCGGCACCGAATGGCAGTAATACACCAGATACGGGAACAAGCTCTGGTGGCACGACACGGAACGCGTCACGTTCCCGCCGGCGACCCCGGCGACCCTGCCGATCCTGACGTCGCCGCCGCCGCCCGCCGTCGACTCCGTGGCGCGCACCGCCACGTTGTCGCCGCCGAGCATCTCCACGGCGAAGTCGACCATGTCCTCGGCCGACGTCGCGCATCGCTTCGTCTCGCCACGGCTCGGCGGTCGCGCGCACTCGGCCACCGTGGACGTCACCACCCGCCTCATCGCCGTGCCTTCCGCCGCGCCGAAAAGCTCTGACACGGCCGCCGCGTCGAACGGGATCTTCGCCGCGATGTCCCGCGGCAGGAACGCCCGTGCCGGCGTCTTGTCGGCGATGTCCGGCATCGGCATTCTGTTTCCGGCCACCAGATCACTCTCCCTGAAGAACTTCCCCGGCTCCGGCGACCACCTCGGCATCAGCCGTCGCGCCGCCGTGATCGCCTCCGTCGTCTCCAGCTTCGACACCTGCATTCTTGACATGTTCTGGTACTCCTTGAACTCGACGCCGTCGTTGGAGTACGACTTGAAAGTCGTGTTCTCGCCGGAGTAGCGGGTGAATCCGATGCGGTGGTTGGCGTTCTCGCCGAGGCCGTATCCCTTGAACGCGACGCTGCCCGGGTTCACCGATTTCCCGTAGCTCTCGAATCCGGCCGCGGCGGCGTTCGCGTTGGCCGCGTAGGAGACGAAGCTGTCGTTGCCGACGTTGGCGTCGTCCCTGTAAATCTTGAATTCCTCGACGGCGGCGTTGCTGCCGGCGGCGTAGCTCTTGAACGTGTTCGCCGGCACGTTGCCGTTGGCGCCGTAGGAGGAGAACGCGTCGGCCTCGCCGTTCGCCTTGTCGCCGTAGTTGGTGAACCCGGTGGCGATGGAGTTGGAGTGGTTTCCGTACGCCGTGAACGACTCGCCGGCGCCGTTCGCCTCCCGTCCGTACGCCGCGAAGGACTCGTCGCCGGTGTTGGCGTCCTGCGTGTACGCCGTGAACGCGCGGGAACGGCCGTTGCCGGTGTGGTCGTAGTTGGTGAAGGAGACGGCCGCCGTGTTCGTCTCGCCGGCGTAGGAGACGAACCCGCCGACGCCGCCCGTCGCGCCGCCGTTGTAGGATGCGAAGCTCGCGTTCCCCACGTTCCCCTCCGTTTCGTAGCTCGTGAACGAGTCGTTACGGCCCTGCGATCCCTTGCCGTATCGCCGGAACACGTCGCCGCCGCCGCCGCCGCCGCCGTTGTTGCTGCCACTCTGCCCGCTCGTGTACACGGCGAATTGGTCGGTGCCGCCGCCGCCATGGTTGCCGTAGCTGCTGAAGTTGCCGTTCTGGTAGTTCTTGAATGGAGCCGAGCTGCCGTCGCCGGAGGGGCCCTCCTCGGAAGGCGACGGCGATGTGGACGATTTGGACGGCGGCGTGATGGGGCAGAGGAGGGACGCGGCGGCGCAGAAGGCGCGGATGCGGGAGCCGAGCTGGCCGGCGGCGGCGAGGGCGGAGAAGGCGGCGGCGTCGGGAGCGGAGAGCGGGGAGAGCTTGGCGAAGAGGAAGGCCGGGTGCGGGCGGTTGGCGTGCACCTTCCGGTTCCAGTACCGCACGAACGCCGCCTTCGCCGTGAACGGGTTCGCCGTCGCCGTCGCCGCCGGCATCTCCGACACGCCGCGTTGCTGCTGCATCATCGGACGCAACGGCAGCGTCGGCGACGGCGCGGGAGACGGCGACACGGCCGCATTGGAGGAGGACGACGGCGACGCGGCAGAACGAGCCAGGAGGACGGCGAGGACGACGGCGAGGGGGAGGTGGGCGTGGCGAGGTGGCGCCATTGTTGTGGAGGAATGGGGATCAATAGGGATTAAAATAGGTGGGAATTGGCGTTGGCGGGAGGGAGGTTGATCGATGGGGTGCGAGGTGTGAAGTGTGAAGGACGAGTTTGGGACGCAGTAGATGTGAGCTTGGTTCAGACTTCACTGTGAACGCAGTAGTAAGACTGAACTAAAGTGAAACTGATTTTATTCTGAATTTCACGCTGCTAAAACTTGCAAAATGAGCACAAAGATTACAGCATGGCAGCAATAATTTAAGAAATAAATATCAACATTTTTGTTTGAATACTGAAATAAATATCAACATTGATGCTGTTTCACATCCGCCACAACAAGAGTGAAAACATTTAGGTACAAATAGTTCAATTGTCCGACTGTATTATGATTATAAATTTCATAGTTTTCTCGGCAGTACTTGCTGCACTTGGTTACAATAAAAATCATATTTCCTACAACATCCAATTCCTCCGGTCACTAAGCTGACATGTCTAGTTCACATTCTCTAGTAGCTTCATAGTCCTTCACCTATTGGTCTTGCCCATACAACTGAGATTATCCCTCGTTACTTAAATTGCAGGTTGCACAGTCTATTAGCATGCCCAAACATTTCAGCATATCACAACCTATGCGTTCAGTATGTTGAGTCTCTGAATCTTGCTCAATGAATTCGGTAGCTCAAGGTGAATATGTGTAATGTTCAAGTACTTTAAACTACACAAGTCACCAATACAATCTGGCAGTGCTTGAAGACTAGAGCAACTTGCTAAGCTTAACGACAAAGCCTAGAGAAGCCACCAAACGATTCTGGTAGTTGCTTAAGACTACTGCATCCTTCCAAGTTAAGGCTTTCTAAACGAGATAAGTTACCAAATTGATGAGGCAGTAACTCAATCTTGCAGCAACTTGATAGGTTGAGAAACTGAAGTTCATGAAGTCGGCAAATAGATACAGGTAACTCACCAATTTCAGAACAACATGACAGGTCAAGGTGTTCTAAACTCTTGAGGTCACCAAGGTTTTGAGGCAAGTTCTGAAGCTTGCCACATCCATGTAAATTGAAATGTTTTAGCTGATCAAAAGTTCCAAAAAACGTGGGCAGCCTCCTGATTGCTGTTTTTGAGAGATTCAAATACTCGAGGCTTCGTAAGCAGCACATTTCATTAGGCAATTCTCTTATCCTGAAGCACGAAATATTGAGATATCTCAAATGCTTCAGGTTACCTACAGAAGTAGGTAATTCTTCCAAGGGACATCCACTAAGATCTATGAGACGTGAATATCTTAGTATTGAGAATATATCCGCAATAGGCATCGTTGCCTCACAATTTCTGAAAACTATTGCCTTCGCTGCCTTTGACTTGGTTATCATTTCTCTGTGCGTTGTAGCTTGTGGACTGTAATTAGTTAATACTGCATACCGGAAAGGGAGATTTCTCACACAGACATTTAGTGATCTCCCATAATCCAAAGTAAAGAGATCATCTGCAGCTATATATCTCAAAAAATCATATACCAAGTTGTGCATTCTAAGAACAACGGTGCGATTCTTGTATTTCTCCATGGTAACCTTAAAAAAAAAATCAGTTCATCAGAACAACATTGAATTCAATTTATATATGGGCTAACTATTTAGGGAAAAAAATCAAAATGATGTACTAAACACTTAAACATGTAATAAGTGTGTCCAAAAACACAAAGATATGAAAAATAAAAATACATATTACTTGAAAAAACTTACTAAGGATATGTTGATAATTTGAAGAAATGATACTGATATAAGTGTTTCAATGAACATCTCCCCGAGTAACGATGCAGGCAAAATCTTTGATTCAATCATATCTAATGCAATCCATTGACGAATTAGTTCATCCTTATCTATATCGGATCCTCTAGGAAAGATGGACAGGTACAAGAAACATGATTTGAACATCAATGATGAGAACACTTTCATTTCAATGGAATGTCTTTCCACTAGTTCCCATAATCCATCATTCCTTGCAGCAAGCCAAGTTTCCATATCTTGATTGTGCACCATTGAACCAAGAGATTGAGCTAATATAGGCATGCCCATACACCGCTTTACTATTTCTTTGCCAATTTCCATGTGCCATGAATCAACTGTTGCATCCCTACTTCCAAATGCTTTATTAGAAAATAAAGTCCAGCAATCATCTTCAGATAAACAGCCCAACTTGTAAGATGGAATGGTGTGCACCATTTCTGCAATTTCTTCACTAGAAGTTGTCACTAAGAATCTTGTGCATTTATGTTTAGCCACCCCAAGCACATATTTCAGATTATGCAAATGCATCGAGTTCTTATTTTCAAGTGATAGATTATCTAGAACAATTGAACAGCTATTACTATATAGAATCTCTTCAATATACTGCTTAAGCCCCAAGTAGCACTGATAATCACTCTTGAGAATGTGGGAAAATCTTACTTTCATCGATTTGTTGGCTTCTGAGATAATGCACACTGCAAATTTGTCGATGTCAAAATCCCCTTCGACATGCATCCATATCCTAAGATCAAAGTCCCAACCTTCTTCCTTATCCTCAAAAACTAACCTGGCAAGACTTGTTTTACCTAAACCGGGAAGGCCAACAATAGGAAGGATTGATAGATTATCAGGATAACTTTGTGATAGCAAATCTTTTAAATCGTGTTTCTCAGTATCCCTTCCAATAATTGCAGCTCCATCAAATCCTACCATCCCCTTGTATTTCTCATGTTTTGGATTAGCGCTTTGATGTAAGCTAGATACAGCAAAACTATTCCGCTTCAAAAATATGGCAAAATTATCAGCAACGAAATCCAGTTTTGTAGTGACTATGTTCAATCTATGGGCCACAGTTGAATGAATGAGTAGTGGACTCGATAACCAGAATAACGTCGCCTGCAAAAGTTGATCCATTAGTCAAAAAAAATTCCCAAAATTGTTCACATTTTAGTACAGGCACATGAAAAGACCACTGGCTAGATGCAAACAATTTCGACAAAATCTACAAGACTATAATGGCATAGTGCTCTAGCATACATCGAGTTCAACAAAAGACTAATGTACAACTCCAATCAACATGATCACTGTAGTAGCAAATGTTGTGTGGTATATACGTCGCCTATTGTAGTGATTTACTGAAATACTTAATATCTGAGATAAGACGTGATGAATTTGATATCCTTATCGAATTCGAATCTGACGTAATCCCTCCGTTTTTTTCATATTTGACACCGTTGACTTTTAAACTCAACTTTGACCATTTGTTTTATTCAAAAAATTTAATCAAATATATAAAAACAAAAGTCATTTTATAAATTTCTTTAATAATGAAACAACTCAGGTCAAAATAGATGACATTTGCATAAATTTTTTGAATAAGACGAATGGCCAAAGTTTTGCTTAAAAGCCAACGGTGTCAAATATAAAAAAGCGGAGGAAGCACTACGTACTCACCTTCCAGGTGGGGCGGCCGGCTCGGTGCCTGACGCTGGCGTGCTCGTCGAGATCGTCGAGCAGATGCTCCAACTCGTAGATCGCATCCTTGATGGCGACCATCCACGCACCCAGCTCCAATGACTGCTCCTCCTCGGCTGGCACCGAGGGGGAAATCGATCTGGATTCCTGTTTGACTGTTCTGCTTCCTCTCTTCTCCGATTCTAATTCCAGTGATCGAATCCACGCCGTTTACTTGCGACTAGTGTCCGATAAGAAGGCGCGGATCCAGCAGCCGAGCTGGCCGGCGGCGGCGAAGGCGGAGAACGCAGAGGCGTCGGGCGCGGAAAGCGGGGATAGCTTGGCGAAGCATCGCTGACTTCGCCGTGAACGGGTTCGCCGAGAGGTTGGCGCCATGGGCTTGGCGGGATGGAGGTTGATCGATATATGGGGTTTGAAGTGTAATGGACGAGTTTGGGAGTAGATGTGAGCTTGGTTCAGACATCAGAGTGAACAAGTAAGCCTGAAAAACTGACTTCATTCAGTTTCACTTTCGCGGTGCGAAATCGTAGCTGCATGAACACTAACCTTTGATCCACATAATGTTTTGTAACCAATTTGATAGCCAAGCCGAGGAGAGATTATGTTCATTGCACGTTTATTCTGTAAAAATATTATAGCCTCGCAGCAGTTGTTCAACGTAAAAAAGATTTGACATTCATCTTGTTCCACATCCGTAAGATCAAGACAAACAAAATATGTAGGACACAACTAGGTGTCGGGCGATGTGAAGCAAAATATCGGACGTCCGCGATTTGTTTCAAAGACAAAAAAAATGTTTCAATTGGATCCCACTGAAATATTTTTATTTAAACATTTTTCGCTGAACGATGAAACATCTTATATATACACATTGAAACAAAATCGCTGACGACCGATGTTTTGCTTCACATCGGACGCCTAGACACTAGCATTATCGAAATATGTACTAGTGGGTGAATTGTCTTCTTAATTATATTCTCAAGGCAGTAATGGTAAATCATTAAAACAAACAATCTCTTCGGTCACTAAGCTGACATGTGTAGTTCACATTCTAAGTTCAGTCATTCACCTCTTGGTATTGCCCATTCAAAACCCTAAAAGATATTAAAAAAATAAATATACACATTTGAAGATTTTATTAAACATGCTATTGCAAATTTGCAATATTGGCAGTATTGCAATATTAATACCCCAAGTGTAAGCACAATATATATGTGACTGCCAATATTGCAAAATTGCAATAACATGTTTACTACAAACTACTAGTACCTATAATATAATGTATGCATAGGACAACATACTTTACAACTAGCATCAACTTGAAAAAGATTATTGATAAAAAGGTATATGCTCAATACAGAGTCAGAAAAGCTGTGAGTTAATAGCGCCAAAAACATGTGTCATTTTCTATTTGTGTTGGCGTGCGTAAACACTTCACCGCCGGGGAGTGATCACCGGCTTTGGAAACGACAATTGGTATCAGAACCTCATTGGCTCCAGGGAGATGTCGGAGCGCACGTCGCCCGCTAGCGACCGTTCGCCGTCGCCACTACCGCGCCACACGCAGTCGCGCTCGCCCGCTCCACGCCGCGGCCGTCGTCGTGGTGGCGAGGTCATCGTCGTGAAGGATCAGTGCAGTACCCGACGCTCACCCGCACCAACTACCAAGAGTGGTCATTGCTCATGCGGGTGAACCTGCAAGCCCAGGGTCGCTGGCACGCCGTCGAGCCGGAGGAGGACGACCACATCGCGTTCCAAGATGTTAGCGTCCCTCTCCAGGAAGCGCACGGCGTGCTCGGCATGGGAAGCCGTGAAGACCGTTCGCATCAGCGTCCAGTGGGTACGCGAGGCTAACGCGGAACAGCTGTTGTTGGAGTTCGGCGAGATCCAGTTCAAGTACGGGTTGATGGTGGACGACTTCTCCCTTCGCATCATCGGGCTGGCGAACAGCATTCGCATTCTCGGCGGCGACGTCATGGACGTCGACGTTGGCAACAAGCTGCTGCACGTCGTCCTCAAACATCTCTCGCAGGTAGCAATTTCCATTGAAACACTGCTAGACAATTACACCCTGTCGATTGAGGAAGTGACCGGACGACTCCGCTCCATTGAGCAACGCCGCAAGAAGCTGGCGGCGAACAACTCCGTCGACAAACAAGGGCGGCTGCTGCTCACTGAAGAGCAGTGGCTCGCCAGGCTCAAGCTTCGCGAGTCCGAGAACGGCGGCGGCAGCTCCAGCGACAACAGATGCGGGCGAATACGGCGTAGCCGTGGAGGCGGCAGGAAGGACGCCAAGAATGCGCCGGCATCGCCGTCAACACAGGAGCGGCGCGGGGACAAATGCCGGAACTGTGAGTATGCAATTTGAATATTTAAATCATTGCAAGTACCATGTTTCTGTGACTGTGAGCACTGTCAGTGAAAACTGGAAAGGAAGAGGATGAAACATACAGTCAATGCACAATGATAAATAATTCTGTAACAATATATCCATGTATTGTGTCACTCATCACAAACATTCAAATATATTTTCACAAGGCATAACATAATCCTGAACCAGCTAACAATGCATCCAACTTTCAACTGCTCAGCCCAACATTTTTCATTGCAAGAGGATTGAACAAAAAGGGTGTGGATTTCGGTTTACATACCAGCCTTAAGTCCTCTTCGGTAGAGTAGTACATCCTTGTGCCCACTTCAGCCACGGCCTCCACACGACGGCCGTGACCGACTCTTGATGTCATAGCAACTCTCACAGGCCTTGGTGGTGCAGCAGACGAGGGCGTTGGAAGCTGCGTGCAGAACACCGGTAAGGGGATTTTATGTTCTTTCATGAGTCTTTTAATTTATTTGTTAATTATAATTACACATAGGCGCTACCATGGCATGACATGCGCACCGAGCGGTTTGGAATCAATTTTGATCTAAATGGCACAGAGGAAAAGTGTAAGAACCTTAAAATATATTTTTGTAGTTTGGGAATCTAAGTAGGACACCACTTCACAGATACTAAGGCTGCGTTCGTTTCAGCCAAAACGACAACTCGGCACAGTGATTTTTCCCCGGGCACGCATCCCAATGCACACAAAAATATGTTTTTTGAAAAACTTTCTACATGGAAGTTGTTTTAAAAATCAAATTAATCCATTTTCAAAGTTTAAAATAACTAATATTTAATTAATTAATCATATACTAATGATATTTCTCGTTTCGCATGCAAACACTATTCCGAGTTGCCTCACTTCAAACGAACGCAGCCTAAATAAATATTTAATAGAGTACTTAGTTGACAGGGACATGAAATTTGGGGAGTCACATGTCATCAGCAGCTAAATGGGACTTTTAAAACCCATAAAAACATGTCCGTGAAAAAGATTTAATCTATTATCTATTAAAAGGTTCATTAAACACACTCTAAATCGTTTCTAACTCGCCATGTGGTGATCTAATAAATTAGAGAAATCAGGAAAATTCTTAAAAAAAGCAAAACATCCTGCCCTCTATTTTTATTTAATAGGGTGGACCCATTATTTTCGGCCATTAGATTTATCTAAACAACTCTTAAAAAAATCCCAACAAACTTTTCTCTGTTCTCTCTCCACCCGGACGGCACTACCCTGACATATCGATCCCTTCTATTTTGTAGCACGTACTATTCCCCCTCCGCTTCAGCGTCCATCTCCTATTTGCTAAATGAATAAAAACAAAATTAATCTATAGAAGCAAACTACGTACGTACTACGTACGTATTATTCCCCCTCCCCTTCAGAGTCCATGCATCCCCTATTTGCTAAATTAATAAAAACAAAATTAATCTATAGGAGCAAACTATCTCACAATGTCCCATTCAGTACGTACGTACTCGCCTCCTACAACCTGTTTCCTATTATCTATATTTTCTAGCGATTATATAATATAATATCTCTAATTTATTTAAATAGTTGTTTTGCTTATAATTAAAATAACAATTAAATATCCATATGAAGTAAGGCAGTATATATTATACGATGATAAATTACGGTACAAGCATGCATAACTAAATAAAAATAAACCGTTCCTAAAAAATTTATAAATTCAACCATGAATAAATTTCAAGTATAAAGACAATTTATCTATGAACCACACTATGTGATCTCAACTTCCATAGAAGTTTATGAAATAATTTGGAAAAACATGTACCAAATATCAATAAAAACATGTTGACAAAATGTTATGTCGTCAAGTATTTATATTTCTTTGTACACACTCCCTCCATCTCTAAATATACGTATAGAGAAACTCATCTACATGAAGGAACGGAGGGAGTACCTCCATTTTATAATGTAACACGTTTTGATATTTTCAAAGTCAAACTCTTGAGTTTGACTAAGTTTATCGAAAAATGTAGAACCATTTATACCATACAATTAACTAAACTAAATTCATGATTTTATGCATTTTCCTAGAATATCTATTTTATGTTGAAAATATCATTATGTTGGTCAATAATCTAGGTCATATGTAAGGATGACTCTATAAACGTCAAGAAACGGATAGACTACATGTGTAATTTATATAGGGACGACACTATGTATACACCAAAAAAAATATATTTCTTAATTAGAAAGAATGTTGCGAATAGATTCATTCTGGAAAAATTTAACGGTCAACAAATGGAATGGTATACAAGGATCAAACTGAAAAATCACAAGCATAAGAGAGGATGAGGCAATTTTTAGGGGGGCATGAAAGGAATTGAAAGAAAACTCACAGGCTCATAAGAATTGCATCTAGATAATTATATTAGTGGTATCTAAACAAACAATTATAAACTTAACTAAAATAATTTTTGATTTAAAGGATAATATATCTAAGGACCATATTCCTACGCATTTCGTGTTATCATAATTGTCATAGAAACCTACAAAATATCAATTAGATTTTTTTATTTTTTTAACCTTTTCAATTTTTGTTAAAAAAACTAGAAATTATTAAAAGAAAAGCAAAACATCTGGAATTTTTCTATTCACGCAAATTAATGGACAAATTGCTTATGCCAAAACAGCTGTCTCCCCTCCCTAGCTGTTTTGAGCACTTAACGCCCACCCTCTTTACTCTTGCACGTCATTCTCCTTCTCTCTCCTCTATTTTCCCCATAGTAGCAAACAAAATCACTATTATCTGGATGAGCCATTGTAAAGCCAACACATTAACTCTTCGATGAATGTCTATCGCACCTCCAAATTCTGTGTTGATGTATATTCAATCCTATATCATTGATAATAGAGCTTCGTATATACTCTATCATGGATATCGCTGAGGTGTGGATGCATGAGCAGCCCCAATAATATATGTGGATTTCAAGGACTTAATGCAGCAATTATAGAGCTAACGTACATTGTGTTGTGTGGTGGTCTTAATTACTCTCAAGTATGGACAAAAACAACGATGTCATCTACCAAAAATACAGAGATAGTACATATGATTTAGTGTCATACCCTTCCCTACAGATGTCATCCAATTATCACTTAGATGACATGAATAACTGAGGCAATATGCAATATTATCATACATCACTTTACAAAAAAGTCTAACTATATGTAGGATATCAGAAAAATAAAATAAAATTCTTCTAACAACAACATCCCCAATAATTATACAGTAGTACATATAGCTTTGTGCTATTAGAATCCAAGGTCTAATGGATTGTAAAAAAATAATATTCTATCTATTACATACTAAAAGTCCACCACATGCTATAGATCGCTGATAGGCCCAATGTCAAAAATTCCGAAAAGAAAAAAAAAACAATACACAAGGACATCAATTTTTGTTCAAACCAGTGGACCCGCAATTATTAACCACTAGATCAATTTGAATAGATTTCATTTAACCGGTGGACACATAATTATTAATATTAGACCACTTTCGGACAACAAACTCACTAGAATAATATACAAAATCCTCTCCCCCATCTCCGTAACCTCCATCACCTGACGTAGTTTTGTGTTTAATTGGGTGGATCCAGTTTTGTGTCTCATTGGGTGGATGGGATGATCATCCAGCATTTTTATTTGATAGGATGAATGAAGGTGAATGGAATGAGCACATTAAATTACTAATGAATAATAATATATTAATTATCATATATCTCACCACAATTAGCAAAAACTTACAACATAATATATTAATTATATAGAATTAATATTAATTTTGAAATAATAATAGGTAATTAATGGAAAATATTTTAATTATTACTGTACAATCACTAATGATCATTGTTAAAGAGGTCGGGTACTACCCATCCATCATCTTATTGGAAAATTCCCTTCTTGGGCCACCTTATACGACCTCGCCCGCGAACCAAACGCAACCGAAAACGGGACAACCATCTCCCTTCCAGTGATATCCCACCAATCAAACACACACTTAATATTCCGGTTTCTTTGTACTCTTTTTTGTATTTATTTCTCCTCCTTTTCCCATCCATAGTTACAATAGTTAAAGATATAAATAAGATTCTACTGCTAACTTAAATTCTGTCTTCTCGCTTTTTCTGTGGAGCCTGGAGAAACCTCACAGTTGTTGCATAGATGCATACATCCCAGCTACATATTGATTGATCTTCGTGGGTTTTAAAAGTAAATAAATAAATAATAATATTTAGATGATCATAGATTTCAAACTGTATATTCAATCTATGATAAACCATTGTATATATTAAGACACATATTAACTGAGTAAAAACACATTACTTTTAATTTTATACAAAGTTTGTTAGATCTTTTCGTAAACATATTAACTCTAACTTTTTGAAAGATGATAAAATGATTGTAGATAATTACTAAAGGATATATTAAAAATTATAAAGGGTGACATGAATAACCAGAAACATATATTCATCATAAACGCAGCATAACATGCATGTCCGCGTATTCGCGCGGGCTCCCTACCTAGTTTTATACTAAATGTTCATTAAACACCCTCAAAATACTCCTCATCTGCCATGCGTGTCGCCTATAAATGCTCCTAAGCCGCCGCCAAGTGGTTTCTCTGTCTCCTACCAATGCTCCTAATTAAGCTGCCAAGTGGCTTCTCCCTACCTCATCCCGCACGCAAACGCCTCCCCCTTCTTTTTTACTCCTATTTTGAATTCACCAATAAGATTTATCTCTCCTTAATTTTAGGCATTTATTTTTTATCTTAAAAAAAATCTCCACCCCCACCTCCCTACAGCGCCTCTCCTCCCCTTTCAGCACATGCACATGCACGCCCACCCACGCCCTCCTTTCCCTTTTTCTTTCCTCCTATTTTTAACGTACTAATTAGTTTTATTTCTCCATTATTTTTGACATCTATTTTTCAACTAATTGATATGATCTAAAAAGACAAAATTTCCTCCCTCCCCCCTCACGTACGTAGGGGCCGTGAACCCATCAACTATTTTCTTTTCTTTTTCTTTTTTTAGGTAGCAAATTTTAATTTATAAATCATGGAGATAGCTAAATTAATTATTATTTTTACATCATTTTTTATTTTAATTCAATCCATACCGGCTGTGTTATAATATACATAGTATGTACCTCATTAATTTAATTCACTGTACATTAGATGGATTTATGCCTACGTACTGATGAGCTAAAGTTCCAATGAATATGGTGGACTTGAGGCAGTGCAAAATTGATATATATGATCATTTGATTACAATAGAAAGAAATTTAGTAATCTTAAAATATATTATTATTTTTTGCAACCTATTTGATTTTAATTCAACCCATGTCAGCCATGTTATGATATATAAGTACCTCATTAATTTTGGCATAAATCAATGTCCATTAGATAATTTATGCCAACGTACTGATGAGGTAAAGTGGTAACGAATACGGTGGACTTGAGTCAAGACAAAATTGATATATACGATCATTTGATTGTAATAGAAAGATTTTTTTAGTGGAAATAGTAAAAAAATTAGTAATCTTGAAAGAATACCATTTGAATAATCCAATTATGGTAAGGCTTCGTTCGTCTGATTCTTTACATCTTTCAAGACGATAAAATTACATAACTTCAAAGCTGCAAGAATTGCTCTACTTGCTGAATTTTTTGCGCTGTCGTGGATACATGCATTTGCTGACACGTCAGCCTGCCCGCTCTGCTGGAGGATTTACAGCCCTCCCGTTCCTCCTCTTCTGGGCCGTCTGATCTGCATCGTGTGGCTGGTTTTTCTCCTTTCCTGGCCCCTGCTGCTCTTCTTATTTTCTCGGTGGACATGGTCTGCTGCTTCCTTTGTCTGCTCTATGGGGACATGGTGTACATCGGTGTGGATGTGGTATACCGGCTCACGTCCTTGTGATGTTTTGCCGTGCGCACGTCGTTCATGGTGGGCCCTAGCTGCCGTCAGCATGCAAGGGGCGTGGGCCTGGATGGCTGCTTCGCACAGCGGGAGACGTGCAAAAAAAACTGTTCACCTTTTGACTTGTTGGCCGGCTTGTGTGGCCGGTGAGCCTGGTCTACGATTTCCTTCCTCTGATGTGTGGGGCCGAGATCCCTTGTCCTGCCTTTTTTCCTGCACCCGCTTTACCGGCCCACAGCGTTTTCCCTCGCGAGAAAAGGAGAGGGCGCGCTCGCACGGTCGTCGTCTCCTCCTCATGGGGGGCCAGTCTGGCCCGCCAACGCCGCCAGGGCGCGATGCGTGCGCTGCATCTGGCACGCCAACACCGCTCGGACGCGTGGATGTGGTCTCCGGTCATGCTCCCATTTTCCCTTTCTCTGCCCTATACAACTCCATGCGCTTGTCCTCTCTCTTTCTCGACGGCCTGCGACGACGGTGGTGGGTGGCTCGGGGCGGCCGGCAGCCGGTAGCCGGATCCGTGCTGCTAGCCCGTGACGACAGCGATGGGCGACTCGGGGTGGCGGCCAGCCAGATCCGCGCTGCCGGCCGGCAACGATGGCGGTGGGGGCCCTGGTGTCAGTCGCCGTGGATTCGAGACCGGCGCGGCCGGATCGTCCGCTCACAACGTCTTCAGCGCCGTCGTTGCTTTGGCTTCTCCTCATCGTCGCCGTTGCCGCCGTTGAGTCGTCTTTGTCGTCTCCGCCGGAGATAGGTTCTCGATGCCGCGGCCTTGCTTCCTTCTTCCCCACCTCCCAGGATGTCCACTGGCAGGGGGCGTGGACTTGGATCTGCGGCGCTACCACGGCGTGGTTCTGGGTGGGCGGCAAGTCGGTGGACCTACTCCAACGAAGGCACTGGGCCCTTCATTGAGCTCTACACGGTCTGGCTGGTCCTGGCGCTCACTGGCCCCCTCATTGTCCCCGGCGTGCTCTCTGCCTCCCACGACATCGCCTTCCTCTTCACTGCATGGCCTGTCCACTTCCTGTCGTTCGCCCCGTGCTCCAAGGTGAGACAACTCTCACAATCTCACCCCCAATCTATCGTTGTATATACTCTTTGAGAAACTGAAGTTTCCATTATACATGTATATAGGTTTAGGTATTGTGGATTAGTGCCTGATGCCTGATGCTCTAAATTGCTTCATCTCTAGATTTGAGTATCTGCCGTTCAATTATCTAAGCTCAAGGCAACCGAACTGCTTGATTATCTTGGTAGTTAATGCACATGTATGCTATCTGCTTTTCAAAAGAGAACTGAATTTTGTGGATTTCCCATCCATCTTGGAATTTCTTAGGTAATTATGCGGTGGCTCTGTTGGCAACAGAAGGAGAAGGCAGTGGTGATTCTACTAATGCAATGTGCCAAATAAAAAGGTAGCACTGCCCTGCTCTGATCCATCTTATTCTTTGATAAACTGATAGCTCTAAAAGGTAACACTACTATGGTATAATCCTTCTTATTCTTTGTTAATATTGATGGCAGCTCTTTCCTTGGCAGGTTTCTTTGGTTAGCTAGAGCAAATTAGTCGAAGATGATATTGTTGATAAAGGTAGCACTTCTGCCCCCCATCTTTCATTGGTTGCTTTGATCTCCTTTTCAGGTGTCCAGCAGGTTTTCTGTTTTCTCTTGGCTTTAGCCTCAGCTGTAAAATATGAATGTGTTACATTTTGCACAATAGATTTCTTGGTTTCATTCCTTTTCTGTGAGTTCTGTGTAAATCTGAGTATCAAGACAAAGGATTTCAAAGACGGATAACATACTCATGCACGAGCACCACAAAAAACTGAACATATGATCTGAAATATGGGTTACTGTTTAGGATTTACTACTCAATTATTGTACTCTGTTTTCACTTCCTAATAATTTCTGAAGCCAACTAATGGCTTTTATGTACCTGTGACATTTTACTAATTTTGTGCTAGCTAACAAAACTGGCTATAGTGCTTACAACGTTGCGTGATTTCAGAATGGAAAAATTTGATGGTTAGGGTAAGCATTCAATCATTCACCCTTTAAAAAGGTGAAATATATAATTTGCTTTCTCATAATTGTTGTATTTATTTCCTATGCTATTAGATATATGCTGCTATGAGGTACAAAATAGTCCTTGTATATGATATCGAATTAATATTAACGGCTATTAGATATATGCTGCTATGAGATACAAAATGGGTTTTGTTCTTTGTCATACAATGATATCAAAGGGTTTACTGAACAACAATATTACGACAAAGGCATTGAAAATGGAACAATGATTGGGCTCTTGAGGGATTTGAAAGAGTCCATATTAACCATGTAAATTTCCCTAGGCAAACATACTATTGTTGATTTTTTTCAAGTATAATTCAGATCCTGTGAGCTCATTTTCATTTGTTTCATTTCTTACAGGCTCTGATGAGGGCATCTATGCTTGGGTTTGCTGCAAACAGTGCTCTTGCACTCTTGAAGGTGATCCAGCAAAACTATACTCCACTGCTGCACCACGTCCTCTCCTCTTCATTACTTGAAATGAGTTGGAAATTGAAATTTGCCACCCGAGCTGGTAAACCTTTTAATCGTCAGTTTCACATTACATGGTTTGAATGTTTGCTGGATCAGAGAGCATTGTACATGACTATGTGTGTTGAGAGAGCATTACTTGAACAGCTATAATATCTGAGCTTAATTGTGAGATCTGCAATGGAAAATTAACTATCCTTACTTGAACAGGAATTAAGGTTTTCTTTATTGGATTATGTGGCAGTATTCCTCTCGCAGTATGCACAGTAAAAACTAGATTTATGAAACCAGCCTCTCGCAGGATGTGCCAGGATTTAAGTACTCCCAAACTGTGGCTCAGGTGAGAATAGCCATAGTCTCAGATCTGATATGCTATTCTACCTGGAAGTTTAGTATTGATTTTGTTCTTTAAAAATAATCTGAATTTTTACCATCACTATAAGTTTCTGAACACGTATTGTTTCTGTATCCTTTCTTTTACGTGATGATATTGCAGTTCCTCCTTCAGTCAGATTTCCATTGCCCTGTATGTCAGACTTTTACTATTAAAATCTGGTCAATTATCTCTAGAATATGTTGAGCGATGGATCCTGGCGTGCTATTGACTGGTGGATCTAAAAATTATCACTCCATAGCTGAAGTTCTCTTTTTTCTTTCTCAAATGCATAACATCTCTTTTTATTCAACTGTATCACATTTTTCTGATGGCAGTGTTATTCCAGTTGCTGAACCAATTAAGGCCGTGCCTTTCTTCTCATGCTGTCTTAGCCTATTGAGGAAGCAATAAAGGAAATTTATGTACTTAATATTGTGGTGAAATGGAGACAGAAAATGACATGTTGGCATCTTCTGCCAAATTGATTTAGGAGCATCTATGCAATATTTAACAAGGCTTGAATTTTCAGATAGTATCTATGTTGTCAGCCCTGCATAGACGTGTTATGCAGTTCATCTTTTTACCCTTTACATAATTACCAAAAAATATTTAAGAAATTATAAAGTGTGACACAAATAACCGAAACATACGTTCATTCCAAACATAGTGTAACATGCATTCCCGCGCATTCGTGCAGGCCATCTTCCTAGCTTCTTTAATGTTCCGTTACAAATAAATACACGAGGATACACAAGCATAAATAGGGGCGGGAAAGCACTAGAACGACACAACTGGTGGGATTCCAAGATGTTATTGAACTATAACCTGTAATAAGATCTCAATATGTGGAGCGGATTACTTAATAATTTTTAGCATAATCATGTATATGAAAAGTATTGAAATTTTAAATCGTAAAACAAATATGTATTGGTGCTAGCCGCGCAAACTACATGGACCACCGTGCTAGTTTTAGTATAAAATTTTATATCTCTTAGTATCACCGGGCCGTGACAGGTTGAGGGTAGACCGGCCGGTGGGTTAAAACCAACCAGGTCTTCTCCGATCTGCCTCCACCAGTGCACCCTCTAGGGTGGTTGGGCTTGGAATTACGGGACAACCAGCTTAAATATTTTTGACCTCCCGATTCGAGTCTCCTCTCAAAGTTATTAAGACAGAAGCCCAGGTCTCACTTCAATAGATTGTCAGGCATGTCGTGTTCCGCACAGGATCAATCCTCTCGTCACATAGAGATATTGAAGCAGCAGCTATGGCAAGCTGCACGAGAAGGAAATGCTGCTCGCCTACGCCAGCTTCTAGGTGTTGAAGCTGGAGATGAGCAGGCCAACGGTGCTCCGACGGCAGTCCAGTCAATGACAGTATACGTTCCAATCCCTGGGAACTTCGGCTCTGGCAGGCAAGTCTTGTTTTTTCTTCGCCTATTCTTTGTGGTAGTAAACGTTACTTTGCAATGGTATATATATCCATCCTTAAGAAAGGAACAACGCTCCAGCACTTTCTACATCTACTGACAGTATATTATACTTCTAGTAGAAATAATCAAAGAACGTATTAATCATTTTCTAATAAATAAATATGGGTAAGATTGTCTTTTTTTTCTCTATTTCCGGGAACAGTGTTTATCTCGTTCCTTATCGTTGGACGGCATCAAATCCGATCAATCAAGTCCATCGCCATCAAACTGATGAGAAGGAGGCGCGTGGTCAGCAAATTGATGAAGGGGAATCAGTCGGTGGAGACGTGAAATTACGATTTTACCCTTCACGGCATTTCTTTCCCTGGACGATCATACCCTCAAAATTTCTACTGGCCCAAAATATTTGGCAGTATAAGTATATAGATCAGTCCATATTATTTTATATTATCAGTAGGGAGCACTGAAGCTGAGCTCTTAAAAAATACTCCCTCTGCTTTTTTTTGTTGACATTGGTTAGTAACGACGGTGGATGGAGGGAATAGTATGCAAGAAGACAGGAAGTACCTGTAACCAACAGTTAACGACTAGTAGGAATTATGGATGCGGGGACATGCAATCTGTCAATCTAGACATTCGGTTGAACTTTGAAATATGGTATACGTTGAGCTTGGTTTCACTGCAAAAATGTCGAACCCATTTCTTTCAAAAGTAAATCAGGGTTATAACTTGACTACTTGAGTACATATATGTAGTGAAATTTCAGACATCAGATCGAGTAGGTGAGGAAAAGGCAGCACGATAACTTTAATAAGTGTCAGAATTAACCATGCAAACATGTGGTAAAATAGAGGTCCGTTACAGTGCTCTCTACTGACAATATAAAATAATATTGACCGTTGGATCTCTATACTTGTACTGTCAAATATTTTGGAACCGTAGAAATTTTGAGGGTACGAACGTCCTAGAGAAAAAAAATCTGCGAAGGGATAAATGGCGTGGGAGCCATCGGTGCGTAGGAGTTAATCTGAATCTGATGGCTTCTCGTTCAGGAAGGAGATAATTAAATAGGAAATAGAAAAAAAAGATAGTTTTACCCCTATTAACTTATCAGTAAATGATTAATATATCTTATTAAACGAACGATTGAGATCATTTCTATTGGAAGTATAAAGCTGCCAGTAGAGAGCGCCGGAGTGTTACTCAGAAAAAAAAATTAGTTCTTCTCTTTCGTTTGACCCCTGATTTGTTTTATTTTCTAGGGTCTTCCTTCTTTGTTTCTTTATCGTAAAGGTATCTTTCGTTTGACCCCTGATTTGTTTTGTTTGTTAGGGTCTTCCTTCTTTGTTGACCTATAGTCTTCCACTGAACAGTTTTATATTTACAGTCTCTGTCATCTTAAATTGATTAACTAAAAATAACTCCATCATTTTGAGAGACAGCCAAAATAATGGAACTACTTGCAACAGTGAATCAATTTATGATGACATGGACTATTAAATAGGAAAGTACAATGCAAATGTTTAATCGACAACTGATCAATATCTATATAGAGATATTAAATCATGCTAAAATCCTCCATAATTGAATTATTATAATTACCTTTGTTGACCACAGCAAGGTGAATAAAACCGAATATCAGAATGCCCCTGTGTCCGCCAGACCGGAGCTACCAGAAGAAGGAACGAGTGGAACTAACAAGGATTCTAATGATGATCAAATTGTTAGCTACCTACGACAGATTTCTCTTCTCCATGTCATAGCAGCTAGTGGCGGTGACGAAAACTATAGGGAATGTGCCAACATAATCTACGAGAAAGACAAAACATACCTCTGGGAGCATTACAATGACGGCGAGACAGCCCTGGACCGTGCAGTGACGGCTGGCCACACCAAGATGTTCTTGCATCTCCTTCACATGGCGCGCAGCGGTGGGCGATTATCGGCTGAAAATGCCGTGAAGGAGAGGCAGATCATAAAGAAGACGAATGGAAACTGGGAGACAGAGCTGCACAGAGCTGTGAGGCAGCAGCGTGATGCTGGTGAGTTTGAACGTTTGAAGCAGGAGGACGGGGGTCTAGCGCGTGTTCCGGACATCCACGGCATGCCTCCGTTATATCTCGCCATCTCCTTGGGATACAGAGACGTCACTGATAACCTAATCTCATTCTTCGGCGATGATCTCTCCTATGATGGACCAGATGGACAAAACGTGCTACATGCCGCGGCTCTTCGGAGTAAAGGTAAGACGCAAATTATCTTGGTGCTGATCGTAATTGAAATGAATGTTTACAGAGGAACGTTCCAGTGCTCCCTACTGGCAGTATTATATTGCCAGTAGAAATTATATAAATCGATTGTTTAAAATGACATATTAGTCATTTACTAATAAGTGAATATGGGTTTTCGATCTTCTCCATGAAACATTAGAAGGCACCGGATCCGATCGACTTCATTCCATCTAAATGAACGCCATCTAAATGAACGGTGGATTGTTCGGTCGCGATTCAGCGTTGGTTTCGATGGTGAAGACGCATTGGCCGCGATTCTGGTGGGGGCATCACTCGGATGGAGATAAAAAATTACAGTTTTACCCCTCCACGGCTTTTTTATCCTTAGATGATCGAACCCTCCAAATTTCTACTGAAAAAGATTTATAGATCTAATATGTCCATATTGTTTTATACTGCCAGTAGGGAGCACCGAAGCGAAGCTCATGTTTATAACGATCTCTACTATTTAACTTTTATAATCCAATCAATCATACCTATTAATATCGTTGCCTCAACTACCTATAATTTTTCTACTGGTCATGGAACTTACAAATCCATGATGAGTAACCTTACGGTGCCCTCAAGGCCTTTACCTGTCGTACTGTACTACTATACCAGTTTGATCACCAATAGAAACGATCCCAATCATTGGTTTATACATTACTACAAATAGAAAAAATAAGTCTACTACTAGTAGTTAGGTGGTAGTTAAATATTTATGATTCATTTGATTAGAATGTAAAATATTGTGTAACCTCACGTCAACGATTGAAATCCTGAGAGTAGAATACTAGTACCAGTACAGGCCATCGACTGAAGATGCCAAACGCCGCTGATGCGGCACACGCAGGAAAATTGGTTTGATCTTTCGTTACAAAATATTAGAGTTGACTTGTACTTCATTCGAAATGTTGCCTATGCATAAATTACAAGGAAAAAAAGTCCATTTTACTCCCCTAAACTGTTACACTAGATCACTTAACTCCCTGAACTATATTTTTGGCTCATTTTACATCTTGAACTATTAAAAATGATTCATTTTACACCCTAACAAACACTTCTGTTTTTTTATTGTTTCTCATTATACAAGTTATATTTTGAGATGAAATTTTATTGAATCGTAGATGATACCATTATCAATGATCTAAAATATTTTCAACTTTTTCATTACTTTTATTTGAAAATTAAAATTCAAATGTTCAAATTGGTATTATATGCTTATAGTCAGTGGAAATAGAGGTAAAAAATTGTAAAAAAAATGTTCAGATGTAACTCGTAATACATATATGCATCATACCAAATTTCAGTAAAAAATATGACTAGTATATATAGAAACGGAAAAGAGAAATGTTGTTTGGGTGTAAAGTGAGTCATTTCTAATAGTTTGAGGCGTAAAATGATCCAAAAAATAGTTTAGGGGATTAAGTGGTCTAGGAAAATAGTTTAGGGGAGTAAAGTGGACTTTTAAACCAGTTGGGAAAAACTCCGCATGTGGGCATTGTATGCCACTTCTTATAAGCAATGGTATTTTACATCTTTGGATGTGAAATTAACAAATTGAATATCTCAAAACTTAAGTAGCATAGTTATTAACATATGGTCATATTGTGTTATCACATCATACTATGCATATTTTTAAATAAATATTTTAATCACTTGGAGGACTAGCTGATAAATTCCTCCGTCCCAAATTATAGAGCATAATTTGACTTGTTTTGACCATAGTTTGACCAATAATTTTCCATTAAAAAATTATTTTATGACATAACATTGATGTTGTTAGATTCATATTCAAAAATGTTACCTTATGACTATGTTTTTCCATCATAATAATGATATTTTAATAGATAAATCATATGTCAAACTTTTGTCCTAACCAAATGAAATAGAGAAAATTCCCTACTTACCCATCAATTCTCTCTCAATCCCTTCTATACCCCTTAAATCTGCCCAATCCTTTCTATGCCCATCAATTTTTATCTTGATCCTCTCTATACCCCTTCTGTTAGTTCACCGTGAGTTGATCGTTAAATATTCTCCAAAATGACAATATTACCCTTCCCATCTATCACATAGTTATGTGCTTGCTTATTTAGAAATTATAATTCTAAAAGATGAAAAAAGATTCATTAAATTTAAGAAAACAAAACAACACATAATTATTTGATCCACATATTTAAAATTTTTAATTTATTTTTTAAATAAATTTTAAATTGTATTTGATGAAATATGTTCAAATATTTGTATTGAAATTTAAACCTAAATAAAGAATTTAGTTTTTTTCAATTTCTCAGAAATATTGTGTGCATTTCACGATATTTTTAAATTTATTTTTAAAAACTTAAATTTATTTTTAAAATTTAAGCCAAATAATTATGTCTCGTTTGATTTTATTATGAATACAAACTTTTTCACATTAAATTTTTTATTTATAGATCAATTAGCATACATACTAGATAAGGGCAATATAGTAATTTTGACAAAAATCTAACGGTCAACTAGCGGTCAACTAACGGAATGGGTATAGGGGAATAGAGATGAAAACTTAGAAGCATAGAAGGGATTGGATAAATTTCAGGGGCGTATAAAGGATGAAGAGAAAACTCATGGGTATATAAGGAATTGTCCCGATATACTCATGGGTATATAAGGAATTGTCCCGATATAATTTGTCTTGCAATTTGGGACAGAGAGAGTACTTCAGCTATATTTTAGGACCGATGGAGTAGTCATTGATGTGTGAACATGCTTTTAGGCATAAGCCACATCTTGAAGCGCAATATTCCGACACACCCCAACCCAACCCCCACCAATATTAACCCCCACACCTTAGAAAGCTAAGAACACCTTCAAGTAAGTTCATATTCCACTCCTTAAAGTCAGAATTTTGCAATTCTATTAACAACAGTGCTCTACTTCTTATCAAACCCAAAAATTTTAGGCATCCTAATCTTGTTTGCGGCCCATATGCATGTCTGCCAGTTATCCTCCTCTTTGTTCTCATCAGAACTTTAAGAAATCGAATCTTATCAACACTTGGCTTCTATTATATTATGTTTGGAAGTCCTTGCTGTCACTGCCTTCTTCTCGTCCCATGCCTCCCTCTGTGCGCATCCTCTTCCCCCTACATTCCCTAACTCACGATCGCCCTATACTGTAGGTATAATATAGTTGTTGAAAGCAAAGACATTTTTGCCGGCTAGCTTGGAAGCGTGTTTGTGCGCCTAAAGATATTGGAGGACTGGGCCTCCCGGACCTCCGCCGCACTGGGATCGCTCTACGCCTCCGGTGGCTTTGGCTCAGCCGTTTTGATGCAACGTGGCCGTGGCAAGGTCTGGATCTTCCCGCCAATGATACGGAGCACGCCATTTTCGACTGCTCAAGATACTGGCAAATTGGAGACGGCAACTCCGCTCTCTTCTGGACAGATAAATGGCTCGATGGACAATCTATGTCCCACTTGGAGCCATGCCTCACCGGTTTGGTTTCCAAGCGAACCCGCAAGACAAGAACGGTGGCCGATGCTCTCTGCGGCAGGCGCTGGATTCGAGACTTGACGGCTGCCTTACCAATGCAAGCAATCCTCGAGTATCTGCGACTTCGGGATTTGCTCGCCTCTATCCAGTAATCCAGACGACGCCTGACATGCCCGATCAAATCATTTGGCGATGGACGGCCTCCGGTGTGTACTCTCCAAAGTCTGCATACTCATTCCAGTTCATCGGCTGGATTGGATTCGCGGGCGCTAAGCAGATCTGGAGTTGCCGCGCACCCCCCAAGTGTAAGTTCTTCCTTTGGCTCACTTTGCACCGGCGTTGCTGAACAGCAGGACGTCTTTTCCGTCATGGGCTGCGCGACGACGACGTCTGCAACCTGTGTGACCAGGCTCAGGAAACCATGGATCACCTCACAATCGGGTGTTCCGATTCGCGCCAGCTTTGGTGGCTTGTGCTGAGCGCAATCAACCTGCCACAGCTAATGCCGGTAGGGAGCCCACCTTCGTTGATTGGTGGTTATCAGCGCGGGCAAAGATTCCGGCAGCGCAACGTCGGGGCTTCGACACTCTCGTCGGGTTGGTGGCCTGGACTATCTGGAAGGAGCGGAAC
The DNA here is from genome assembly GCA_000325765.3 of Leersia perrieri. Lineage (NCBI taxonomy): Eukaryota > Viridiplantae > Streptophyta > Magnoliopsida > Poales > Poaceae > Leersia > Leersia perrieri. Next base: position 5,938,948 of record CM002487.1, on the reverse strand, counting down.
GCCACTGTCTTTGATGATCGCCGCCGCCGCTGGCCAGATGTCTTCGATGATCTGGCGCACACTGCGAGAGCCTGGAGTATGGCGGGTCGCGGCTGTCTCCTAGAGCTAGCTTAGTGCCTCTTGCTTGGTCGTTTCAATCGGTTGGGAGATATCCCCTTTGTGAGCCCGCCATGGCAGTTTGGCACTCGATGTACTCTCTAATTCCTTCCTTGAGCTTAATACAAAAATACGCAATCCTTTTGCGCATTCCCGAAAAAAAGCAAAGACATTTCTGGGTAGCACAATAAAATGTGGGAAAGTAAAATATATGGGCTGAGGTTCAGTGTTTAACATGGACATTTATTATTATTTTTTGAGTTAAATAGGAGCTGTATTAAGTAATCATAGACCGATTACAATCATCCTCTAGCAAGGCTCGAAAAGAGTCTGGAAATATAGAATGCCACTCCTCCCAGATTTTCTCTTGTGAAACCTGCTTAGCACATAAATGAGCTACCTTATTACATTCCCTGCCCACATGGACAAAGGTAAATTCGGCAAAGCTCCTGCTCATTGTCTTGACATGAAGAATCAGCGATACCGTCGACGGCCGCGAACTCATCAGGGACTCCCAGAGATAGATCAACTCCAAACAGTCTATCTCCAGGCAGACTTTGGTGGCGCCATACATTGAGCTAAATATAAACCATCTCTGCAAATCGTGGTTTCCATCAGGAGTTTGTCTGCAGTTGGCATATACCATGTAGCACGTCCTGCTAGAAACTGTCCGGCATGATCACGAATTCAACCCCTGTTGCTTGCTGTCCACTATCAACACAGAAGGTGCCATCAACATTGCGTTTGTACCGATCTTGTTCAGGTCTTTTCCAAAGGAAGACCCGTTTACACTCTTTGTCTTTCCCATGATGAAGCAACTGCCATAGATCAAAGGCAGTATCTCGTACCCACTCGATACTTGTCGAATTGGCATACTCGGCTCCCAATGTCTTCTTTTTATTTCTCATCATCCAAAGTGACAACATTACATGGACGTTTATTAGGGTCTTGATTCTTTCCACATGTGCGCATTAATATTGCTAATATTATTTTCATGTTGGTGTACGGTTTTACACAACTGGCACCAAAACTCTCGACGCAGATCTTATCGAAAGAGTTCTATCGAAAAAAGAAACTCTCATAAATGAAGTTGATTGGTCCGGAAGTACGCCACTTCACTTTGTGGCATCGGTTGGAGTCGAGGGTGCAACAAGCTTATTGCTTGGTAGAGACAAAAGTGGCATCTGGAGGAAGGACAACATGGGGATGTACCCCATACACATAGCCTCTTCTGTTGGCGTAATGGATGCAATCTACTCATTGGTCAATACTGATCAATCTTGCGCCACTCAACTGGATGCTAACGGTAGGACCTTGCTTCATATCGCCATTGAAAATGGGAAGTACAATGTTGTCAGGTTCATATGTAAAGAACCGATACCGATTTTCAATGACATTCTAAATATGAAGGATAATGATGGTAATACTGCATTACATCTGGCTGTCCAAAAAAGGGACCAGACTATCTTCAGCTATCTCCTACGGAACAGGAACGTAGAGCTCAATCATTTCAACATTGAAGGTTTTACACCACTCGATCTAGCGAGGAGGATAAAGATGGAGAATCCCTTCACCTCTCCTCAGGTATATATATATGCAAAAAAAATCAAAAATTTATAGTAACAATAGCATTCAGAGGCTATATATGGCTGCAAGAAGATGAGAGACAAGTGACAGTTTCGTCGTTTCTGTTTTATCTGTTTATTTGTGCAGAATCCAACGGAATGGATGATCAGGGCATTATGTTATTCTGGAGCTCACTTCAGTCCACGCAGACGAGATGATGTGCTTACCCATTCTAATGGCTATGGAAAAAAGGATGCTCACGGGAAAACCCTTGCAGAATCGAATGAAAGTGTCTTGGTTGCATCGGCCCTGATCGCCACACTGACTTTTGCGGCAGCTTTCGCCGTGCCAGGGTCGTACAAAACAGATAAGCCCAAGGAAGGGACGCCGGAACTAGGTGACTTCTATGGTTTCAAGGTTTTCCTCGTTGCCGACATATTTGCCTTCTATTTTGCTGTGGCAGCCACTTTCAGCCTCGCCGAGTATGGGAACCGAGGGACAGTGGACCCACTTGTCCGTTGCGCCTACGCACGACTCGCTGTGTGGCTTTTCCACGTTGCCCTTAAGAGCATCATCATCGCTTTTGCACTTGGAGTATCAATTGTGATGTGGGACATTTCTCTCAGCACCACTGCCATCATTGCCATTGTGACTACAATTTTTATGCTTTTTGGGAATGTTCCACTAGGCCATGATCTCAGACTTCTGTTGTTAATGTATCACAGGTTTGGTTTCTCACGTCCTTGGTCTCTGTATCCCTCGACGAGCGCTAATCTGGGCTGGACATCATGGTCGCTCAGAAGCTTTTCAACAACGCTGGTCTGGAACGTAGTGCAACTTTGTTGGGTCTATACCCTCATATTTGCTGTTGCTGGCATTGCTCAAGTAAAGTTAAAAATTTGACTGATTATTTCCGAGTTCGTGCAATCATGCTGCGGGGCTTCAAAAACCATTGTTTGCCTAGAACATTTTGTTTGGTGATCATTTCCCGCATTGCGCCAAAAAATTGTTATCCCGGTGGTCAATGGTTAACTAGTACTATGGGAAATAAGATCATTTTACTGATCTGGCTTTGACTAGATGCCAAGGAAGTACAAGTATAGGGTACTGTTGGTATTAACATGTTATATGTACGTTATATTATGTTAGTATTTATTTCTATGAATATGATACATCAATATAAAGTACTGATATGTGGGAACATATTCTATGCACACAAGCCTTCCTATGCATATTTTATGCATAGAATATGCACACCAACTAACAACTATCACCAAAAATTTAAGAAAAAATTATACGTATACGTACGATAGTACTTCACATATTTGCAAAATCTCATCTTAAAATTCATTATACACAAAGATAAATAAAAAGAGAAAATTCTGACATTTTTTTAATCCAAAAACTTTTAGATTTTTTTTGTTACGGCTAAAATATAATGAATTTAAAAAATAAAATTTTACAGATGTGTGTAGCACTATCAAAAACACATGCATAAATTTTTCTAGATTTTCAGTGATGGTTGTTAATTGGCGTGCACGGAGTGTGCACGGAGAGTTTGTGTGCATAGAATATATTCCCATGACAAGCTCCGTTGTAATACCCCAGATTTTCAAACACCCAAAATATCACCAACAACCTCATTACTAATGGAACCTTTTAAAGGAACAATCAAAACATAACACAAATCCTAAAAAAAAAAAACCGCCTCATAGAAGGACGTAACGTCCAAGTCAAAAAGTAAAAGTCTAAACATACAATCTAAATCCCTTTGCTTTTACTGATACAAGAGAGCTTAGTGAACTCAATTGATATGGTCGTGGTTCCTCAGGAGCGTGCTTCTACCCATATTCCCCAAAAGCATGCACACACTAAAGGTTAGAACCTGCAAAGGAAAATACAACATCAGGGTTGTCAGGGTCATGGAAACCACTAGTTGATTAAGCTCGGCGGGGCCCATCCTATGCCATGTCTTATACGGAATCATACCTCATATATAAATGGAGTTCTGGATAAAGAAGGACAAGAAGAGTTTTATATGGAAACTATAAAGAATACTCGGATTGATATCTATATTGGTCTCCCTAATTCTATTTGGACAAAGAGATATCTATGGGTATAAATACAAGACCATCTAAGAGAAGAAGGGGAGGCCAGAGTCCACAAGCCAACACACAACCCAGAACATGTAAAAGACAAAGACAAGCAAGGAGAAGACCACCCTATCGTTGACCACGAGCCGCCATATCGATGACCCTATTGTCGATTACGAGGCACCAAATCGACTATAGCTAGATAGGTTACCCTAAATTTTGTATTTGTATGATGATGAATATAGAGCAACACTGGGAGTAGGGCTATTACCTTATTGATAAGGGGCCCAAACCTATATAAAAAATCCCTGTCTCCATCTCTTTAGCTTCAATCTCGCGTATACCTTGGTACCGACGATCCTTGTACCATGCAAATACCGTAGTCGTGACCTCACAAGTCGACATTGGCACGCCAGGTAGGGGAATTTTGGTGCTTGAAGATTTTCGACAAGACGGGTTCAAGAGATGAATTCCCCAACAACCTCTTTTGTGTCGCGACACTAATCTCGTATGGACCAGTCATGATTGGAAGCGAGATTGGCATGGCCACGACTTCGAAAGACAACCCTCATCGACAATCCCTCTCGTCCAAGCGGTGAACGTGACATCGACTACAACAACGATCGAGAAGCAGCCTCGAGCGGCCGAATTCCGTTCTCGTGACAGAAATCAAGCACCAACAAGATCCATCTTCACGAAAACTATCTGCTTGGTGTGCAATCTATAAAACATCCAAACATTCTCTAGCGGATCGCAAGGTAGTGCAACACGTGAAGTTTGAACTCAACGCATATAAGGAGTGTGGCATTCAGCGCACTTCAACGTACACCACCTGGTGTCCAATCCGTAGATCCAAGACCTACAACATCTTGAGTTGCAGGATCTCCCTCAACACAAGACCTCCGTGTCCTCAGATCCAACACCTGCGAGTTCAATCTCAGCATAGTGCAGAGGGACAGGTCACCGAGACAAGCTTTCACGGGCTCATGGGAGTCACCAACGTCAACTCCCACGAACCCTCAGTTCTTCATATTCTAGAGAATCATGAATCGTCCTCGTCAGGTGATCCTCAAAAGGTGCCCGATATATAAGGCAAACTCACACTCCTTGGAAGATTGCCATATCTTCAAAAAGGCAGTGGCACGATAGTTGATGTCAAAAAAGGGAAGTGAGTACGTATGGTCGAAGCAAGTGTCGATCCATATACACCAGACAACGAGCTTGCTTTCCCATATTATGACCTCCACACTTCGCATATCTTCAGAGGTTCTATATTGTGCTCCTCGAAGAGAGAGTACAAAAAGGTAGAACATGAAGTCTGCTCGATGACACGAGGAGTAGCTGACAAGATAAAGAGGTCCCGATAAAAGATTGAGTTCTCGGAAGCGGACCACCTGATGACGACAACGATCCCCACCACACGGCGGTAGCAACAACAACCGACGAAGCCGTTCCCAAGAAGACTATCAGGACCAAAAGGGACAATCCCTGTTCACGGAAACACGAGGCTAGCGGCATGGTGCGACAAGCGGATCCTCAACATGGTTGGGAAAACTCCCACCTCACTCGCCACAGCAAGCCCAATAAAACACAAAAGCCGGATGGCACAATCAAGGTTGTCCATTCGATCGACAGCAACCCTGAAAACACGGTCGAATCTCAGGTCGTTCTTACTATCCTCACAGCTGATTGTACGATTCCTGAGAACGGACTAACCAACGAGACAAACAACGAGGTGACAAACCATGTGGCCGAGTACGCATTATATCTCGTAGGAATCAGAGCAGCTGACGCGCTTGGGGTCAAATGATTGACCATAAAGGAGACTCAAGGTTACTCACCAACCAAGCACACGGATACCACCAGCGCTCCGATCTCGAGTTGACTAGATACTTCGCCGAAGTTAGGAAGCTGGAATGGAAGTTTGACGGCATTGAGAGGTGACATGTTCACCACAAGGACAACACCGAGCCATCTGTAAAATAGTCGCACGATAAAGGCACCATGGCCACGAACGACACAAGTTCGAGGGCTACAAAGGTTGAGGTTGTCGTCGTTGACAACAAGTAACACCAGAGAACAAGTTGTCGTTCGAGCAGCTGCATACCTATTGACCTTACCAATAGAACAAGTTGTCATTCGAGCAGCTGTATACCAGTAGGCTCTGCGTCGATACCATGATAACACCTAATGTTGAAGTCAAACCCAATGACCCTTTATGCTGTTCTGACAAAATCTCAAAGAAATCTAAGGGCATCTCGGCTAGGGAAGGCCAGAGTGGATAAGATTTTGTTAGATGCTTAGAGCTGAACAACCATGTCACGTATGGTCATATTAGAGTGCTCAATAGAGGCGAATTAACCAAGTCTGGTAATCGAAAATTGATTTTTCCAACCTCAGGGCTGGGGGCTAGGTAAATCGTTGTTTCAACAAGGATGAATTATTAGTTTTCAGGCTTTCTTCTCCAAAACGGCCGCGAGATATCTACTCCTGGTTCTCAACTAGTCGAATGTAGTCATCTCTTGCACCTTGATACCAAAACGGTCGTGAGATATCTACTCCTGTTCTCAACCAGTCAAACATAGTCATCTCTCGCACCTCGATACCAAAACGGTCGCGAGATATCTACTCATGGTTCTCAACCAGTTGAACATAGTCATCTCTCGCACCTCGATACTAACTGTATAATGCCTCATTTCAGAGTCTTGCCTATTGAGCATCTCCACCTTCACAAGGCACCTCTTGGCCTACAAATAGCCCCTTGATCATTCATCACTTCACACACCACAACACACTTGATATGAATTACAAGAGGCTCTAATGTAGCTTAGAAATAGGTAGAGAGTGAGGGGAAGCTCTAGAGGAGTGGCCAGAAGTTTGGCGTTCCCTCCGACTTCTACCTCAGCGGATGCAACTCTCTAGGAGTAGTTCTGGAGGAGTACCGGAGCTGTTGGTACACTTTGCTCCGAGTTCGGAGAAAACTTCTTTTATAAAGTAAGCATTCAAGATCCTTTCTTATGTTATTTAATTACTTCATACTAATTGCTCTCGTACTCTGGATAAAGAAGAAAGTTCCTCCGGGAGTACTAGAGTAGTACTCCCTTCGTTCTTTAAAATAAGGCGTCATTGTTTTCCGCAAAGTCAATATTTGAAAGTTTTGACTAATAGTTACATTAATTATATTAATGTTTAGTGTTATGAATATGACGTCATTAGATTTGTATTTGAATGTGTTTTCACATGATGTAAATTTTATAGTTTTCGATAATTTCTTATGAAATAAATTAATGATCAAAGTAAAGTATTGTAAACCGTGTACAATTAAAATACGCCATATATTTAAGGATGGAGGGAGTGATTAATAACTTAGATGTGTTGTCTAGGTTAGAGGTTATCTTTGTTTGTTGTGTATCTCACGAATTTGTCAGCGGTAGACGACAGGTGTTGATAGCCCTAAATTCCATTCTAGTAATTCTCCACGTTTTGGTACATCATAGAGCTATAGTCGGAACCACGCTGGCAGACCAGCAGGGGTCGATGCCCAAAGCAATAGATAGGAAATTACATTTAACTTAGCTTGGATAATTAAAACATATAGAAAGTCCTCTCTAGCCTAACCTATCCTACCAGTGGTTGTTGTACTTGGATAGACTTAGCCTTAGGTAGATTACACACGTTTCCTGAGTTCGATATCATTTTGGGGTCACCTGAAGGTGAAGTACTATAGCGGTACTCCGTGCGGTTGCGGATTTATCTGTGATCGTAAAAAATACCAACATCGATATCCTTTTGGGTTCACCCAAAGGTAAAGTACTACAACGGTATTCCGTGCGTTTGTGGATTTATCTGTGATCGTAAGAATTACCAACAACCTGGTTGCTAGTCTTGATTGCTTCACCTTAATGACCCGAGGCCTTAATAAGGTTAATCGAAGAAGAGTTGTATAAAAATTAAGCAAATTGAAGAATGTTATGTAATGAGAGCTACCAATATACAAAAGTGCTAGGAAAAATGTTGAACATGGAAAGAAAAAATTCATAGCTTACAAGCTCCATCATGGCAATCATGTTGTATGATTGTTTCTATTCTTTTTACAACAAGTAATCTCAATAGTTAATTTCTCACGGACGCACCAAGTCTCTTAGCAATCTTGCGCATGATAGGTCTGTCTTTATATAAATTAGGGAAAAAAACAAATGAGAGTTAGATTATGTTGATATTGCAAGGTTTTATGTTCACAGATTGTACGGATGACAAGTTTCATGGTGGATTGTGCAACAATTAGCTCATATTTATCAATTCACACATTTATATTTTTTTAGATCATAACTATCTAATGCATGCAATTTCATAGTCAAAATGTTTTCCCACAAAACAAAGGATCAAAGTGATCAAAGGAAGTGGGCCACTCGCCCATGATAGCGATCTTTTGCTCCACAGTGTCCTGGTTTCATGTGAGCGGGCTTCGAGCCCTTGAGAGCTGGCTTGGCTTGGTCGGCTTTAGCCTGAACACCGAAAAACTAGGATGTCATGTCCCAAGGTTGGCAACAATGATAACGATCATAAGGGTGCAAACGGGTTAGTCAGGATGAGACGATGAAGTTCTCATGGTCCAACTTCTGCAAAGCTCACCAGAGGTGATGACGCCACACCGCAGGGCTAGCCGACACTAAGAATGACGCTCACATTATGGCCAGATCGACCACTAAACCTAAGACCTCGTGCACCATTGGAATGAGGTCTAGGAAGGAACCATGTAAGATATAGTTTGGACTTCTGACGATGGAGAAGACATGATGATGACATGGTGGCATGCTCTCTGACACAACAGCGGGTAATTCTGGAGATCAAATGTCTAGACAAGTTGAACATGCATTCTTGGTACGCAAAATTGACGGGGGTAGAAATGAGGTTAATACATGTAACTGATCTATGTAATTAGTCTAATATGTGGTCTGCATGCTGGACCATCTTGATTTGTCAGAGTTTATGGATTAATTTTGGTGGTTAATCAAAAATGGCATAATGACAAGTTCTCATCCGTTAAACACTAGAATTTTGGTGCTCTAACTAGTTTTCATTAAAAATGGCACAATGACAAGGGCTGTGAGCGAGTCGAGCTCGAGCGAACTCGTCTGCCTAGGCTCGAGCTCGATACAAGCTTGAGTCGAGCCTGAAAAATCTTCGAGCTTCACTCGGTTTGAGCTTGATCAAGCTCAAGCTCGACTACCGAGTTTGACTCAAAACTAGTATAATGTATATTTTGAATGTAATTTCTTGTTAAAAATTAATTTCTCCTTAATTATATAAATGAAAGAGTTAAAGAAAAAGATACTATAAACATATTATGCCAATATGTAATCATAAGTCACATGGATACACATAAATGACATATCAGTCTACTAATATATTGAATAGATAACTAAAATTTACACACAACACTAAGCTCGTTAAAAGCTTGAGCTCGGCTCAATAAAGCTCGTGAGCTTGGTCATAAGCTTAGGTTCGACTCGGTTGGAGCTCAAGCCAAGCTCAAATTGAGTCTCGGACGAGCCAAGCTCAAGCCATTTGCCAGACTTGAGTTTTTTTTTTTTTCACAGTCCTCGATAAAGCTCGCTAGCTTGGTCTTAGGGTTTTTAGAGGGCATCACGATATTGCTAGATTAAGAATTAAATTGAGCAGAACCTAGGGTTGGCAGAGAGCAACTTTTTCTACACCTTGGCTGAAGTGTAATTTCAATTTGAGTTTTAGTTAAATTTTGGGAAGGTTGCAAATAGGCATCAGATTACTGAATTTTCCAGATTAGTTGCTGATTTGGATAATGTTTGATGCATTAAATTTAGTGATAAAATCTCTGAAACATTCATGTCGTCTAGTTGAGATGTGATGTATTTTTTTAGGTCTTGCATTTTTCATTGTACTTTTACATTTAATAATTATATATAACTGTTAGGATATAGTATGAAAATGCTATGCAGGAAGATCTAAGACAGTAAAATAACAACACAACACAAGATGCATCATTTAATATTTTCCCACTTAATTTACATATTTCCAATATTTGGTATGTTCCACACAAAGAAGAGACGTGGATCGACGGCAATGTTTTGCACCCGCTGGTTGATTGAGGCTTCAATGCCGTGGATCAAATGGTCCACATGTGCATGAGATCTTATGTAGCAATAAGAATGTCGTTGCGGAGGCAACGAGTAGACTTCGGCATAGAAGATCTTAGGTGTTGTGGCCGGCGTCACTAGTAAAATAAGATACCATGGGGATCATTTTCCTAAATGCTTTACCAAGCTGACCAAATATATTACTTCTTTCTGCTAGCTTTCTCTAAGACCACACATACCTCCAGTGTTTTTATATTCAAAACACAAGGGATCTTGAGACATGATCTCTCTGGCTCGTTTTGGCAAGCTTGGTGTATGTAGAAGAACACAATTGCTTTTCTCTGAATTCTGAGTTGGAGGCTAGGATCGTATGAGAAAGGAGTGGCTTATGTGTGGCTGGATATGTGGATCATCCTAGAGCACTGATTTTGTATATTTTGGCTGAGATGAACTTAAATAGGGACTATAAATTAATGAGGGCATTTTAGGGCTTTCCTATTGGGATGTAACCAGTCACTCTAAGCTATAAATAGAGTTGGATGGTAGGGTTATACTTGCACCTAGTAGTAACATTCAGAGATACGTGCACATGAAATTGTGATAGTCATTTGTAGCTTGTTATGAAAACAATCTTTCAAATAATGAAATAATTTTCATGAATTTATTTATAGTTCTGTCTTTGAAATTAAATAAATGACTCAAGCTACCCAACTTTTGCCTAATTTGCTTACATCAGTAGCTCTATGGTTATATTCGGAATGAAATCAACCAACGTTTAACCTTGTCATACAACAACACATGTCCTTTAACTATTGTTAGTAATAATAACTTGGATAATTCAGAAGATATGAATTGAACCAAACAGTAATAAAAATTTTATTTCTTCCAATATTTGAACTCAAAGGATCGAGGAAAACTAGTACAAACGTGCGAATATATTTCTTTTTCTATAACAGTTTGGTGCATTTGTGTTAACTTAGAATTATTTATTTAAAATTGCATATATTGTCTATGACTAAGCAGTTATGTTTTGAAACATTTGTCAAATATAATACATAATAGTCTTATCTTGAATTTGATTATTTCTTCTGACTTGTGATATTCTTTACAATGACTAATTATCTTTAAGATGATGCAATTTTAATTTCCTTTAAGCCCAAGGGTTTTATATGCGAATCATGTTGAATTATATTTGTTTCTATTATTTGGAGCAATTATATTGTAGCTTGTTTCTGACTACGCATGGCTTCACCAATTCTACTTACTTCAGTTATTTGGTGTAAACTAAATATGTTAGAATTCTATGTGATAGAACTATATTATTCTATCGGATACATTTAGGGGATAAAAATTACCAAACTAATATTATTGCCTACACGGTCTCCATTATATAAAAAGAATTATTTCTGCAAAACTTAATCTTCATAATTTGATAAAAAAATATTTTAAGTGGACTACATATTACTCACTAGATGCTAGCATGGCAACCCATTTTCGTTAGATCATCAAATCAATTTAATAGTTGGCAGGAAACTATATCTCTTTAGTAGTGTAAGAGATTTTGATAGTTGTGCATGTCTATATGGCTATTGTGATATCATTTGATAAATTTCACTAGAATGTTACCTGTAATTTGAAACTATCCGCACATCTGCCGATGAAGTTTATTGAGCACATTGATAGCATGAAGTGTAAGATGTTTGATCCTTCGATAACATTGATAGTATAACTCTCATAGGTTGCTATATTTTGGGATTAAAGAAAGTAAATTGGTGAGGCTATGGCACGTGAGGAAATTCATTTATAATTAAAATGTGGACCTTATACTTATATGTTCAAAAAAGAAAAAAAAAAGAAGGATTTAAAGAGAAAAATATTTTAGGACTGGGCCGAGCCAACGTGGGCCAAAATACATCAGCCCACTTCCCCTCGAAAGGGGATCCATCCCCCTCCCTTATGCCTTGCGCCTCCTTCCTGTCTCAACTGACGCCACCACTCCCCTCTCTCACCAATATGTGAACCCCTGCCCTCTCTTCTACATGCGTGGAAGAGAGGAGCACGATGACGCGCATATCTAGAGTTTTCTTATCTCTAAAGAAAACCCTAGGTAAGATCTCATATGTTTTAATCTCTATTTTCGTGTTCTTTCATATGAGATAGATCCGAGGAATCAAGGGAATGAGATGTGATGTGTCACTTAAGTGAATCGCTTGTTGCAATTTGTTTCAGATTGTGGTTTTCACCTAAGAAAAAACTTTATCTTCATGTTTGATGGGTGAAAAGGCTATGAAGTGTTTTATAAAGTTGTACATAATTATGTAATTTAGCAGCCAGCCAATTTTCATGTCTTTTTGTTCGATGGTTTGAGAGAAATCTAAGTTTTATTCACTTATATAATTTGTGACGAATTCTAGACAGTTTTAGATTGAACTGATTTTAGAGGGCCTAAACAGATGCATTAGTTTTTATCACCAAAATCAAAGTTGTAGGTGTTGTTTTTATATTTCTAGATTGGTAAAGAATACATGGATTGGATTTATAAAACTTGAGATATAGAGTTTTTACTGCCTACTGTTTGTATTTCTAGGCAGATTCTAAGCCTTGGTTTCATCTGAAGATTTGACATAGTTATTGTCAGAATTTTGTTGTGATGTCTTTCGTAATCTTGTAGATATTGTTATGTAGATCTCCATAATGTTATCTTGTGATGTTTTGAATAGTATAATAGAAGTTACAAAATTAATAAGACATATGGCTCCGGTGGACAGATTTTCGGTTTCATATTCTAGTTTCCGAAGGGGGTTTCCGGTGTAGGAATTGAGTGAGGTATTTTGTATGAGTTTATTGTATTGTTTTAAGCTAAATTAGTTGTCGTACAGGTGATTTAACTTCGGTTCATAACTATGGCCTGTTATCTCTATTGGTAAAGGCAAGTGGTAGGCTACCCTTTATCCTGTTATTGGTTGCCTCCACCTTACTTATATTGTCGAACCTAATGATATGTTAGTGAATCAAGTTGATCTTTATACTTGCTGTTCGATTGTGGGTATTCAATTTTTACACTCACTAGCAGTGGTGCCCGTGCGTTGCAACGGGTATCTAAATTAAATCTAACTATTTTGTTCTTCTCCTTGTATTATATTCCATTTGTTCTTAAATGTAAGGGATTCTGCCTATGTATTGATGTAGAGAAAATCTCTTATATTTAGCAACGGTCAACAGATGTAGTATAAAAGTATTCTATCCAAATGTCCATGCTTTGTATTGACTTGGAAAAACAACCGTGCATATAATAAAAAGTATTGGACGAAACAACAACGATATAATATGCTTGGTATAGAAAAAAAATTATCTAGCGAGCTAAAATTCAGCTTGTTACACGTTTCTCAATGTTTGTATTAGGGAATCAATTATAGCCCACTTATTGCGTCTTAATAAAATGATGTCCACGGTGTAATAGAAAACCTAATATGTACATGTGCTCTTGTGTGTCTATTTATGCATGGCTTGATTAATGTATGACTATTTATGCATGTGTTGATTACTGTTGGCCAATCCCCCTGCTTTAAACTCTGGATGTATGTATATGTTGGGCTTGGGAAGCAAAATGGCGTTCGTGTGTGGCTTTTCTCCGGGGCGACTGCAGTCTTGCAGTCTGCATGGGCCAGAACGTGAGGTTGTAGAGACGCGGTTAGGCCTCAAAAAGTTTCGGCCCAGCACGTAACGGAAGCGGCGTCGTAAATCCTATCAGATCGGGAACCCGACCAAAAGAAAATATATATCCGAAGCAAACAAATCTCGATAGGAGGGGAGGAGGGGGGACGATGTACCAAGGACGAAAGAAATCATTTTTAATTTTTATAATAGATAAAAACTAGTTGTTTATATAAACTTGCGACTATCGATAGAGTGTATGATGAATTGTCAGCTTTTATATCCTTAATGTGTATGAGCAAGATATTTGAAAATTATGCCACAATTATGTATGAAGCATGTCTTGCATCTTATGCATTCTAAGTTACATGACGCAATGTCGTGATCGTACCGGTACACCACCGTTCGTTCCCAAGAATAAGTTCAATGAGAAAGAGCATGGCATGGCATATTGCATAACTTTGCATTCAAATGAAAGTGATGTTGTGACTAATGTTAAAGTCTTAATTATGTGTTATTTATGAAGATGTTATCATAAGTGTTACTCTCTCCGTCCTTTAGTATAAGCTTTAATATAAGGCGTCTTGTTTTTCATAAAGTCAATATTAAAAGTTTTAACAAATAGTTAGACTAACCATATTGATCATTTTGATGTTTAGTGTTATGCATGTGACATCATTAGATTTGTATTTGAATATGTTTTCATATGATGTAAATTTTATATTTTTTGATAATTTCTTATTAAATGAATTAATGGTTAAAATAAAGTATCGTAGACCGTGTATAATTAAAATACGCGTTGTATTTAAGGACAGAATGAGTAACTTACTTCTATAAATATTGATGATAATTCTATTGTATTCTAATAACTTCGTAAATAATTCACTTGCTAAGATTTATCCTCATCCACTTACAATCTTTTCATGTACTTGTTGTGACATGTTTACGTAAATGGATAAGAGTAGCTATACACATCTATACATGGTATTCTCAGTTGTTCTGTATATAGTGAGATGATGTCTTAAAGGATTACCTTCGTCCTCAAATGTAAGGGATTTTGACTTTTTACTAGCAACTTTGATCATTCGTCTAATTAAAAAAACTAAAATATTATTTCTTTTATTTGTGATTTATTTTAATAAATTTTTGAATAAGACGAATGGTCAAAGTTGGATTCTAAAAGTCAAAATCCCTTACATTGGGGGACAAAGGGAGTAGTGTTGTTATTTCTAGTTTATCAACATTTTGTTAGCTAATTTGTATAAACTAGACGGACGTACTATGAATTTTAGAGATAAAACATACTTTCAAAAATTACGTGCCTAGCTAGCATGCATATATATATATATACATACATACATATACATATATGTAGTGTAATTTTGTCCGAGTGAAGAGGACCACAGATTAGAAACGAGTGGGAATAGGCTGGGCAACGGGGCGGGTCGGGGCCGGGTTGAAGCAGAACGCCCCTGCCCCCAACCCCCGAACTCCTCCCCTGGCCCCGACCCCGAAGCAGTGGTCGGGGGGAATTCCTCCCCCACCCCAGGCCCTGCGGGGCCCATACCCCGACCAGGGCCCGTACTTCGACCACCGG
>CM002487.1:5858019-5923726 GCA_000325765.3 Leersia perrieri | reverse complement strand
GGATAGGGACGAGGGCGGCGGCTGGAAAGGAGTGGGAAGGGGTGAATTTAGGGTTAGGGTTTATATAGTGTGTGGGATTAGTTGGGCCATATGGGCTTTATATCTTATGGGCTGCAAAAGAATAGTCTATTTCGGGTCCCCATAGATGCCCCGCGGGTGGAATACTACCCCCGCCCCTGTCCCCGCACATACCCGGGGCCCCGACCCCGATCCCCCGCGGGGGGAAATATTGCCCTGCCCCCAGCCCCGTAGGGGCGGATCCCCGGCGGGGCCCTGCCCCCAGCGGGAGAATTGCCAAGCCTAAGTTGGAAGGAATTGGAAGAGAACGAGTAGTCTGCAGGAATATTTTTATTTGGGCTTCTTATACTAATGTATACTAGTCAATTATATTAGTAAATAAACAGTCAAGATTAAATTACATATATATGGTAGTATATACATACAGTACGCAATAATATAAACCATTTATATAAAATGGATGGTCCTAACTATATGACCATATTATGTAAAAAGCTAAATATCGTGAATTAAAAAATTAAAGCCGATTGTGTGGTGGATAATTTCTTAAGTTAATAGATCAATTACTATAATAACCACACAAATTAACGGATATTCTTATTCATCCATACTACTCCCACCTAGGATTAGTATTAGGTACCGTAAGAGAACACTTCTATTTGTGAGTTGAAATCTAATTTGTTTATCAGAAATTCTACACATCAAATTATAAGTTCCTTCAATAAAATTCAGTTTACCTGATTTCGATTGATAATATTGATATTTTGTATTGTAGGGAGCCTGTGATGATTTCAATTCAACGGAGATTGGTATTCAATTTTTTTTTTTCGTTTTACACTTTTACTTAAACTTTATTTGTATGTTAACTTAATCAAATGATGGCTCTGATCACGACAACATGTTGGTGGATGCATGGCCTTGCCAGGAGAGTGACTTTCATTGGCTAAAAGATATAAGATTCAGCCACCATTGGGTTGTTGTGGATGGCTGATCCGCTGATGGAGAGGAACTGCACGTGTGCGTCTGGCGTAGCTCCTTCACGTCAGGCAATCCACATCAGCTATTGGTTGATTATTTTTTTTCTTCGTTATTCTTGCTTTGCTGATTTGGTCGTCATGGAACTTGATTGCGATTGAAACAAAAAAAAAAAGTCAGAAACACATGCCCATCTAACATTTTAGAAGTGTTTGACTTTGTTAGTTCTCGAATGCCCTACAGCCTTACTGTGAACGGAGAATGATACAATAATCCAAGAAGTAAGAGAGAAATCGTTTGTGAGTAAGCTGAAGCTAGGTGGACGACTTGTGCATATGATTGTCAGTCAAGACAATAGTTATCTTATGAAGCTTCTATGTAACTCCCTTCAAAAAAAAAAATCCTTAGGCGCATGTATTAGTCTTGATAGTTCTGGAGATGATGTTCCAGCTTCCAACGATACTGATGTTTGAACTACTAATTTATATAGTATCCTTTAACTGGGAACTTTCTCCTTTTATGATGATGATGATGATGATGATGATTAATCAAACCTAATAGGCATTTAAATAAACTATTTTAAGCCGTTCATTTTCTTCATATTTCTGCCATATGAAAATTTCAATTTATATGTTAGAAAACTGCGGTCAACTGGTCATGAGGGGTGCAGGGTGAACTGGCGAAGGCAATCCCGGTCTTCTTTGCTCTTCTCCGCAAGTATAACTTTCCAGGATGGTCGGATTTTGACTTTCTGGGACAATAGCCTATACATACGTATTCCCCTCTTCTTCAACTCTCATGTCTCTCAAAAGATATAGCGGCTAAAACGACTATCGATCGATCGATCGATTTCTGAGTGAAACCTTGACAGAGCAATTTCAATCATGTCGAATTCCCAGGCTGAATCCCTTCGGCACAGCACAAGTAGAGAAATGTTGTCGATGAAGGATCAGCTCACAGAAGCTGCACGCAAAGGAGATGTTGATCACCTACGCAAGCTGCTGCAAGGTGTGGAAGCCGGCGGCGAGGATGCGACCGCCGCCGCCACCGCCGGCGGCATTGCTCTGATCGGCAGGGAAGCCAGTCGAGCTTCCACTCCCCAGGAACCCCGCAGCTCATTCGGTTCCAACTCCAGTAGGCAAGTCTTTCAAAAATTTTCTCCTTTCTTGTTCGGTAGCATCATGATATATATGGTTTAATTTTTTCATGTTAGCAATTTACGAAATGTTATCATAGGCACCGGTTTGGATCAGCTATTTTTTTATTTTCAAAAATTTGGGACGGTTATTATTGTTACAATTTGTCAATTTAGGCACCAAAGGCAAGCATTCCATTGCAAAATGGTTCGCGCGGTACCTCATGGTTCTTTTCCAAAATTTAGCTGATGGTTCGCGCGGTACCTCATCGTCGTGAAGATTGTGATTACCATTTGCTTTGATTATTAGCATACGAGGCAAGCACACTAGAAAAGCTTTTTGCCTCGTATGCTAATAAAAGCTCTTCGCCTCTTTTACCATTGTATTTTTTCAATAGATGCACGTGCAAGTTAAAAGTTAAATTAATCCATTTTTTATAACTCGCATATACTGTTGATTGTCGGTTTCTTTTGGTTTTATATTAGAGATCTGTGAAGTTACTTGTTTGATTCTTCAATGATAAATCAACAACAACGCGTTTGCTCTGTGAACAAGAAGTCATTTGGTGGATTTCTTAGCGTTTTCCTTCTCTAATTTATAGCGTGCATGTTTCTTGGCCTTTTCGTTGTCTTGTAATGATATCATAAATTGAGTTAATACTATAATAAGTTGTACTTGAAGTCAAAGTCAATTTAGGCTGACATAAATGTAATAGAAAAATCATCTAAACACAAGGAATGTCTTTTTGGAATAGGAATTTTAATTAGATTCTTCCTCAGTTAGTCCTTCAAGATCTAAAATTATATAATATTTGATGTCCTGCACAAAGACGCGGTATAGAAAAACAGCCTCGACATCATTTTTCTATTCCAATGATATCTAACTGATCTTAAAAAAGATAGTTATGCTGATGAAAGGTGAAAACTGACCACTGGGGTCCACTTGTCATTCCAATGCTCTCGTGTATCTTTCCTCTGCTCCGACATAGTAGCAATCTGGCACTCTATTGCTGCTTTGGCTGCACGAATTATTCAGGGTTTCTCTTTTTTTTTAAGGCAATTATTCAGGGTTTCTCGTGTCTGTGAAAGAGACGGAGAGTACTTCTCTTCTTTATTTAGCAAGAGAGAGGGGGGCAGTTGGGATAATACGAATGATCTTTGGAAGTGGTTAAATAATAATCACCAATTCACAATAAGCCATGAGTCAGTCCCAGCAAGTCCATTATTATTCAACAAGAAAAATATTTTATTTCCTTGATCAAGCGGTAAAATTCCTTTTAATCCCATGAAAAAGTATATGCATGCTGCTAGTATAGTATTTATATAATATCGATAAATATATGATTTTATCAAAGTACTTTACAACATCAATCTATATGTTGGTACGCCCGTAATTTCTATCTAAAATCCTACGTTCTTAGTGTTATCTCGTCCAGGAATAAGCCGAGCTACACAGTAACAAATTAATAATAATGTACAAGTCTTTATTGACATTAAAAGCATACAAGAGTTTATTACATAGGCAGACAGAACCTCTCAAGCAATAAAAATATACGTGGTGGAATAAACGGTATAGCATGGCTTTAGCTCCACTCAACAGACACACGACCGAGTTTCAGTTCAACCTTCCTTGGAACCATCCTTGGCTTAGAACTCTTCTTTCAGTGGTGTAGAGCAAAACGAGTATACAACATACTCCGCAAGTCTCCGCAAATCACATAGGAAAACATAAACTATATAGAAAGGGAAAGGGATAATCTAAAGGATGGCATAATATGGATAAAATATAGCAACGTTCATTCAAGTATATGAGATAATTAAATAAGATGTGGTATTTTAATTGCAATATTAAATCATCACCGTATATCTAGATAAAACCAGGCTATATGTGCTCAACCATAACTCCAAAATAGGAATTACTCATAACTCCAAACAAAGATGAATCATAACTCCATACCTAGAGCTAATCATCACCTCATACCATGAGCTAATCATAACCCCAAACCATGAGCTATCCCAACTAACAAATTTTAATAAAATATTAATTATGGAGTGACGGTGTGACTAATCATGAAGAGCAATGCTCAGCTCGCCCATAACCACGGGCACAGCTATTTATATAGTTTTACTCTGATCAGAGGTGTACCAACTTAGCCTTAGGATACTTTTCCCGCATGAATCATGACATGGCCCGCTCTGTCATGAGAAATAGCACATCCACCTGGTTCAGTCCCACCAAAACCAGGTTATGACTCTTCTAGTGATCCCATGTGGGCTTATTCTTGGCACAACAGCCTAGTGCATCGCACTACCCCCGCTACATCACAAAATGTGTTGCCCACTCTGGCCTAAGTGTAGTATGGTGTATGCTTCACAACGATAGCTCGCGAACCGGTCCTTAATTGTCATGACTACGGCCAACCAAAACCGTGTGCTCACGACCCACTGTAATTCAAATTTAAGTTGGCATAATTTTATAAGATTAATCAATCCATCCATCATGAGAAATATCATGAATAACAATGAAGCATAATTTACCCTTTAGCGTGCCTAAAGTTCATCCAACAATAGACTAAAATTCTAGCTAAAACATTATAAAGTTATAGCTAGTTAATTTAATACCCAAAGTTTCCAAGGAATAAGGTACCAATAGCAAAAGAGTTGTACAAAGCATCTAGGTATTCCTACCCGATTACATTGGAAAATAAGCATGCATTAGTTGATGTATAGCGAGAAAGAGTAGGTACAACATGCTGAAAGATGGTATATTCTGTATGACTTGCCTGTCGGGTCAAAAGGGTCTCGAGATCCTTCTCAAAAAAGTACTCGGGCTCCTCGGACGCGTCAGGAACTAAACAAGTGCAAAGACGACAAAAATAGTACATAAGCATACACAACTACTACTGTTTAACATTTTTAGTGTGTAGATCCTGAATTTACAAAAGTTTAGAGACTAGAATCACCCGAATCGGAGTTCGGATGAATTAGTTATGATTTTTCTAAGCTTCAAGTCCATTTTAATCGATTTAGAAAAGATCGAAAATTTATGACGCCATAAAAGAATTTAATTTTAAATTTAAAACAAGACTATAGTATCATCAACAGAATCCGACGGTCGAGATCGTCCCGGACCAATCCAATGGCCGGGATTGAGTTGACTGGTTTGGACCAGTCAACCGCCAGTTTGGCACCACATGGCACAGGCTCGGGCTAGCGTGGCTACCACATGGCCTTGCCACATCAGCACCGGCGGGCATCAATGGTGATGGAGAACGGCGACGCGGCGGTGCCGGCCAAGGACACCAGGAGGGAGAGTGGGTTACGGTGAAGATGACGACGAAACATCGAGGAACGGCAGCCGATGATGAAGTCCAAGCGGCATCACGGCAAACAGTATTTCGGCGTTCTTCTGATGAGGGCGAGGTGAGGACGAGGACAACAACATTGAGGCAGATCCGGCGGTGGACGGTGTGGAAGAAGAGGTGGGCGAGCTTCTATTGTGAATCCGACGGCGTCGACAGCGTGCAGCGAGGACGACCGAGGCGGCAGCACCACATTGCCGGAGTTACTCCGGTGAGGAGGAGAGAGGGATTTTGAGGGAGGGTGGATAGGGACAACAGAGATGGTGTGGACGGGCAAGAGGGGGCTGAGGGCGAGCTCAGGATGGGGTTTTATATGGCCGGATGCAGAGGGAGGAGAGTGAAACAGTGGTCGGACTCGGCTGAGTTAAAGAGACAGAGGGAGATTTCGGTCGATTACACAGGCGATTTATAGCACTAATTTATGGGTGGGGGATATTCAATGTGAAGTGAAGAGGAGTGAGTGGGGAGCATTTCCCCTCAGTCAACCATGCTAGGGGAGGGAGATCGACGCGAGTGGTGCCACTAGATGGCTAGAATCAAGAGCGAATAAATCTAGTAAAATTTAAGCGAATTGGAGTGGTATTTATGCGGGCATTGATGAGTGAGGAGAGGATTTGATTTTTGTGTTTGTGTCGAAGAGATTCGTCGCATGGAGAGAGATAGGCATCGGCAGTGGCGCTCGGCCTTCCCGGCCACAGTAGCAGCATCGGCTAGAGGTCAGGGACAACCTTCCTGCAGGCCTCACCTGCTAGTGGGCGGTCAGACCCACGGGCTGCATGGGTGATAGGGAGGGGAGGCGGCGGGGTGGGCTAGCACAGGAGAGAGAGAAAGAAAGAGAGAGAGAGTTGAGCTGACTTTCAGCCCAAGGACTTCGGAGTGTTTTTAAAACCATTTTACATTTAAATAATTGATGAAATGCTCTTTCATTTATTAAAAATACCTCCATGGCTCAAATAAATATCAGAAAATACTTGAGAAATAAGTAGTCAATAAAATTTCAATCTTACCGAATTTCATGTTGAAACATTTCATAAATTTTAACATAACCTTTCTTTTGAATTTTAACTTATTATAGAAAATACATTAAACAAATGATTTATTTAATTGATAATTTTCTGGGTCGTGACAGATACACATGGCAAGTTTATGGACTTAGACACAGCAAAAAAAAATGTTTATGGCCGACCAACCATGCTTTACTCTTATTGAAAGAGTTTGTAAAGTACTCTCTCCGTCCCTAAATATTTGACGCTGTTGACTTTTCTATACATGTTTGATCGTTTATTTTATTCAAAAAATTTTGTGTAATTATTAATTTTTTTATAACATATGATTTATTTTTAAATATACTTTTATGCATACATATAGTTTTACATATTTTATAAAGTTTTTAAATAGGACGTAGGGACAAACGTGTATCAAAAAGTCAACAGTGTCAAATATTTAAGGATGGATGTAGTACGTGACCTATATAGATTAATAGAGGAGCACAAAGTTGATGGCACAGTATTGAATTTGAACAAACAAAGTGGTACCCACAGCGAGTTTCGTGTGTGTTGAGAGATACTATATGGGTGGGGAGGTATATACTTCTCCAAGGATGTTAGAAAACCTCTTCATTTACATTTATATAGTGCTAATATTCACTTTGCCACATGTTTTTATGTGTATGGATTATTTGAATTATTTTAGCAAGTATAGATTTCCCATGTTTGATCGACAATTGATGAACTGTATCAGTTAATGCTAAGAGTGCTACTCTGAAATTTATCAATATAGCTAATATTTATCTATGTTGGACGCTACAGCCAGGTGACTGAAACGGGAACCACCGATCCGGCTTACGATGATGCGACGATCCTTGGATTCCTACGGCAAATTTCAGCAGATGGGGACTCTCTGCTCCATGTCTTAGCAGCCAGCGGGGGCAACCAAAACTACAGGGAATGTGCCATGATGATCAACGAGATGGACGAAACACTCGTCTCGGAGTGCAACAGCAATGGCGAGACAGCCCTGGACTGTGCAGCGAAGGCTGGCCACATCAACATGGTCTTGCATCTCCTTCACCTGGAACGGAAAAGGGATCGATTATTAAGTGACGCCGTGAGGGAGAAGGATATAATAAAAAAGACGAATGGACAATGGGAGACGCAGCTGCACAAAGCAGTGAGGCAGCGCGATGCTGGTGAGTTGAGAATTCTGAAGCAGGAGGACGGTGATCTAGCGCGTATCCCGGACATCCATGGCACGTCTCCGCTATACCTCGCCATCTCCTTGGGATACAGCGACATGTTTGAAGAGATAATATCAACCTTTCGTGATGTTCTGTGCTATGATGGACCAAATGGACAAAATGCGCTACATGCTGCAGTTCTGAGGAGTGCAGGTAAGAATTAATAAACACCACTCAAACTATTAGATCATATATACTTAAAGTAACTTAAAGTATTGGTACCATAAAAGTCCTCTAATTTTTATAGAAACTAATACCAAAAGTACTGGCAAAATATTAATGCTCAAATCCACCGCAGATCTTACCATGAGTGTTCTACGGATGTACGGTGATCTCAGGACTAAAGCTGATTATTCTGGAAGTACACCTCTTCACTTTGCAGCATCAGTCGGAGTTCCGGGTACAACAAGCTCGCTCCTCGATAGAGACATAAATAGCGTCTGGAAGAAAGCAGACAATAAGGGGTTGTGCCCCATACACATAGCTGCTTCTGTTGGCGTAATGGACCCTATCTACTCATTGGTCAGAATTAATTCATCTTTACGTGATGCTAAAGGCAGGACCTTGCTTCATATCGCTGTTGAGAACGGGAAGTGCAATGTAGTCAAGTTCATATGTAGAGAACCGACACCGATTTACAAGGACATTCTGAATATGAAGGACAATGACGGAAATACTGCATTGCATCTAGCAGTAAGAAAAAGAGACAAGTCCATCTTCGGCCATCTCCTAGGAAACAGAGATGTGGAGCTCAACCATGTCAACATGGATGGTTATACCCCACTCGACCTTGCTAGCAAGATAAAGGTGGAGCATCCATTTTCCCCTCCTCAGGTATGCATAAATTTATCAAGATTACAATTACCAAAATGAAACCAAGCACTTTGGCTGCGAGACTAGATCATCCCTTAACATTTTGATTTTCTTTGTCTGTACAGAACCCGACAGAATGGATGATTAGGGCACTGGCACATTCTGGAGCTCAGTTCAGTCCTCGTAGACGTGATGAATTTATCGATGCTAGTAACTCAGAAAAAAAGCAAGAACACGGGACAAAACTTGCAGAGTCGACTGAAAGTGTCTTGGTTGCATCGGCGCTGATCGCAACACTGACTTTTGCTGCAGCGTTCACCTTGCCAGGGTCATACAAAACAGATAAGCTCAAGGCAGGCACACCAGTATTAGGTAGCCTTTACGGTTTCAAGGTCTTCCTCGTGGCCAACATATTTGCTTTCTATTTCTCTGTGGCTGCCACTTTCAGCCTCGCCGAGTATGGGAATCGTGGCAATGTTGATCCTCTTGTCCGATGTGCCTACGCACAACGCGCTGTGTGGCTCTTCCATGTCGCTCTGAAGAGCATCATCATAGCTTTCGCCCTCGGAGTGTCTGTGGTGATGTGGGAGGTTTCTCTCAGTGCCATCATCATTGTCAGCCTGGCCACTTCTGCTTTGGTGCTCTATGGAAATGTTCCACTTGCCCACGATTTCAGGCTTCTGCGGATAATGTACTGCAGGTTTGGCTTCTCACGCTCTTGGAACCTACATCCTTCGACCAGCTCTCATCTT
The DNA here is from genome assembly GCA_000325765.3 of Leersia perrieri. Taxonomy (NCBI): domain Eukaryota; kingdom Viridiplantae; phylum Streptophyta; class Magnoliopsida; order Poales; family Poaceae; genus Leersia; species Leersia perrieri. Next base: position 5,914,435 of record CM002487.1, on the reverse strand, counting down.
GGCTGGACCTCCTGGAGGCTCACAAACTTTATTGCGACGTTGGGCTGGAACTTGGTGAAGCTTTTCTGGGCCTATGGCCTCATATTTGTGGTTGCTTACATTGCTCAACTCAAGCAGAAAAGTTGACACTTGTAGATTCTTCAGGGTGATAATTAATTTCTATGTGGATTCACAAGGTATTTAGTTAGTTTGGTATTTATTTTCCAAGAAATGCATACCCAAATCATTCTCCGGATGATCCCTGTTTAGTGCTGACAGCTGAACCATCTATAATTCTTCCTTTTTATCTTTACTAATGCACCTACCCAATGTATATAACACCATGTTTAATGTTTAACTATTGCTTGATGTTGTTTGTCATAAATCATGATTGATGATGCTAGAGTTTGTATTTAATACATGTATGTAGTTGATTATCATGTAATAGGTGTACAATAAACACATGAGATAATCACACAGGTGTGGGAGCGACTAGAAGGCGCCTAGCGGCCGCTAGTCGAGGGTCGTGGATTGTCAGATAACTGTAATATGTTGGATCGAAAAGAGTACCCATAATTCGTGGCCCAAGGTTTCAGTTGAACTTCATTGAGAAATATCTAGTTATTTTGGTTTAAAGCCAAAATGAGCCATACCAAATTATTGGCACTTAAAATAGTTTTTGATTTGCTACTAAACTTTGCTGCCAACATATTATGGCAATATTAGCTAGAATATTGGCATCGCTAATATATTTTTAATAATGGATTAACCGGCATTGACTTAAAAAAGCTACAGCCACTTATTACAAAGTTTAAACAATGCACTGACATCAAGCCTTAAACATACAAGCCCAAAGAAAACACCAACAAAACAAGAAGCACTAACAGAGACTAGCTTTATTCTATTCTATTGCTAAATCTCCAACCAAAGTGTACAAAAATTTGCATAGCCAAAGTCTCCAACTTTCGACATGCAGCAATAATGCACTCCTTGTCCTCATCATGCTTCTGTAGTTGTGCCCAAAACCGTAGCCGGTACGTTACCCTGAAAAGCACATGTAAATATGATTTAGGTAAAGTCTTGTCAAAAACAACTTTATTCCTATTTAACCATAGTGCCCAGTAAATAGCAGATGCTCCTATTAACGACATCTTCTTTACTTTTGCATTATTCCAAACACCCAATTTCCACCCATATCATCAATGCAATTAGGTGGTCACCATCCAAATGACATATAGACCAACCTCCATATAAATTTAGCATAATGACAATCAAAGAAAAGATGTTGGATAGATTCATTATGATCGCAAAAAACAACACTTTAAGGAACCATTCCAGTTCCTTTTTGCTAAGTTATCTTTTGGCATCGCTAATATTGTGGCACAGTTTTAAACCAAACAAACCCATCATAACATAGTGCCGTCATGGTTTGGTCCACTTCATTGTTCCCCCCAATTCATCTTCAAAGGGCATATTGGTATCGGTTTTTTAACAGAACGAAGCTCCATACTATATTCCCCGCAAAAAAAAGATGAAGCTCCATACTATATCTTCATATTTTGTTGACAAAACTTTTTCATGAAGACGTTTCTAATCAAGTCCTATTTTTTAAAATTGGTAATAGATGATCATGTTGTGCACCACAATATGTCTCGTGTGATCCTGAAGAGAGGCACAATATGTTTTTCCTTTCCTTCCTCATCTCCTTTCAAGAGGTTAGAGCAAAGGTGTCAAAGCCAAATTCTCTCTGTGTGATGACAGTTGTGGCCTTCGCAACATCTTTTTTATCTCCGCCCAAGATACCACTGCCCAAGCCTTCATCGCCAAAAAATCTCTATGATAGTCTTCTGCGCAACCTCCATTGCCACATGTAAACCACTACTGGAGAGGGCAAATCTCATGACACCAACATAGAAACCAATGCATGATGCAAGGATCGAGTGCTCATGTAAGATAATACCATGAATGCTCAATATACCATTCGAATAACATACTCCGTCACCACACCTCTTATCTCACCACATTCAGGTTTATTTCCCATTAAACGTGCATAACAAAGAGCAATTCTACATTAGTGTTATACACCGGTATGTTACTTGCCTCTACTCATGACGATTGTGCCCTTGCAAAGATGATACAACATTGATGAGCCACTTCAGTACCTTGTACCAGTTTGCATATATTGTACCATTTAGCAAGACAATCAATAGGAAAAGAAACATTTGACCCCCTATTTCCTTTCCCCTATACATAGAAACAACAAAGTTTGCTACAACTAAACACAGAAGGACGCCCCAATATGAAAAGGGAACTACTCCATGATTTAATACACTAAGCATTTTAACTAAAAAAAGTTTAACCCAACACTAGATTTGTCATTTTGACCACCCAATTCCAATCTGAAAAGTATAGCAGGAATTTCGTCCATCTATAAACACCCAACTTTCAGAATCCAATACTCCATCTATAGACATCGGATTGCTATTTTGCAGATCATCCTCCTGCAATTTTGAACATAACTAATGAGGGTGAAATTTTGACAAAACCTGAACCTAAAGAAATAGTAGTTTTTAAATTTGCTAGAAGCATAGGTTCTCTTAATGCTTCAACTTCTAGAACTAGGCATGTCATTGCAAAACCAACTGTTGATTTGAAACCCTGTACTTCAAAACCATCAAATTGCATGGGTTTTCGAGGCCCAGCCAAACCGTAGATCTTTGTGCAGTCAGATTGGACTGACCCGGTCAAACCACAGATTTTTGCATAGTCAAACCGGCGTTTGCCCTACGGTTAGACCTGTCACGAGTGAATTTTTTTTCTAAAAATCATAAAAATATTATTGCTCCTAGTTTTGTGCCAATTGGATCTACTGGTCATGTATCTCAATGTTGGATTCTAAAATTTCTTACTTTTAACCCTAACATGAAGGCCACGATATGGCCTTGTTCATAGATACTTTTGGCGGCACACTCCCCGTGTGTGTTAAATTGTGGAGATGACGGTTGTTTTTCAGGTATGATAACTTTACTTTTGATTATGTTTCTACAAGTTTTGATTATGTCAAAAAAAAATACATGACATCTAAATGCCTATACTTGAACTAAGAAAATATGCAATATTGACGCCAGTACTAGTTTGCATAATTTATGATTTTATATATGCAATGATAGATTTTTTATTTCTCAAATGCTCTTTAAATGTCGCAAGTGCAAATAAGAATTAAATTTGTTTGGCTTTACTTTATGAGAGTTAAAAATAAATATGTAACCTTTCGTAACATTCTTGACGAGAAAGGCATATTCGTGGTGAGGAAAATAATGAGTACCGAATGCTTGACAGTAGTCTTGACGACAGGCACGTACTCGAGATAATTAATAGATTTTATTTCATGTATTATCAATAATTGATTTGAGCGTGTTAAAAGCTCAAAATGTTTTGGAGCAAAGCTCCATGTTAAATTCTGAAATTGTTTTTGAAAGAGAAAAAGTTTTGAGAAAGAGTTTAAACCTTGTGATCTATATGATTGGTTTTTAACCTAGTTACTAATGGAAGTGTTGCATTATAAATTGTTGAATACATGAAACTTTAGTATTGACTTGAGATTAATTGTAATATCTTTGTTTCATGTTTATACTCTAATGCCATGCCTGTTAGCTAGTTAGTGATTTTATTATATCTAGCAACACATGTCATTGGATTGCTTTAGGTATGCTTCAAAGCTATAGAAATAAAAAAAGGCATAAACAAAACTTATTTATTTGGTGATTATTTATTTTAAAGTTCTTGATGAAATCATTGGCAAAAGATGGAGAAATTACATAATGCATGGTTCTTGAAAGGGAGAGAGAGAGTTTTTCTTTTCTTTATCACTTTTTTTATTTTTGAAACATCTTTGAAACAAACACCCAACAACATTTCAGATTTGCCATAAGGGGGAGATTATAGAATCAAGGTTTTAAATTATAATTTTGTGATGAATAATTGGCACATTGTTTGATTGGTTTTTGGATTGATTTGGTGTAGATGTGGTGTTTCTGACCGATGGCGGTCGTACTGGCCTATGCATGGCAGTCTAACCGGTTGAGTCCTAAATTTAGTAGGATTCGGTTGTTTTTATGGAATTTCGTGATTGCTTCATGGTTAAAACTTTGTAATGGTTTCTATATCTAGATTATACTGTTGTGTGCTAATGTTGAATCAAGTTGGGTGATAACTTGTACTCGGCTATGGGTTCTTGGTTTGTTCATGTGTAGGTGTCGCTTGAGTCTTGGGGAGTATTGCCTGTGATGGATCGGGAGTCAACTTGGAAGAAGTTAGTGTCCGGACGATCAGGGTATCACGTGGGATACTGCTAGAGGACAATACATGTTCTAAAGCCTAGATTTTCAGTTTATTTCACAAAGATTATTTTTCTAAAAAAATTGCGAAGTTGGCTCTTTATTGGCTCTTGTAAATTAAAACTATTTCTCGTATAAAATATACTAGAAGTAAATCTTTACTTATTATAAAAATTAGAGATGTATCTGTCCATTGTACGTGGTCATAACGTCAGCCATACCGCGCGTACACGTCCGATGTCAGCTCCAACCGTTAGCGTCCGCTTTTCCTGCCATCCAGCAGCCGGATGCTACGATCCTTACTCGACTGGCCCAGCCAGATTACGGCCCAAACGAGAACTTCGTCGACCTCGACGGCCCACTAATTGGCGGCACGGACAAGCTTCACCAAAATGCCAAAAATTACTTGCTGGGTCCCACATCCTCTCTCTCCAGTCATGTTCTGTACAGAAAATAAAAAAGGCCGGGGAATCCATTTTCCATTATGCTCAAGACATTTTGTAGATCAATTTTTCTTAATTATCCTACCACCGGATTAGCAGGCTAGAAATAACCTGTCAAATGCTTTACTGGATTGCATTTATCAAATAATGTATATGTATGTAAGTATGTGTGTATATTCTAAGTGCATCAGTTCTTTTTTTAGATAATGAGTGCATCAGTTCTTTAAGAAGTATTAGAGTATCTGATTGATCTAAAAGGAGCTTAGGAATATTTTCTCCTTAAATATGGTGCAGTCAATCTGTTTAATCTTTGATTAAGTCATAGTACAATTGATGAAGGGTACTTCATCACTGCATGTTAGTTTAGACTACGTACGTATCCATTGATGTATTTGGGAGGCACGGAAGAAGCAAAGAGGCTTCGACGCCCTGCATGGTCTCCTCGAGCTTTCCATGCAACAGATACACCAGGAAATCGTGATTCGCATCTGACGACATGACACACCACAAAATAAAGTCACATTCATATAAATAATTTTACACAATATGACACCAAAAGATTGCATTGAGTTTTTTCCTTAATTTTCAAGTAATGATTTAATTTTAAATTTTCTTCACTCGTTGCAACGCACGAGCACTTATTAAAGTCTATATCTAAAAGTGTCATAACTCCTTTCCTATCCAATCCAAGCACAAAACCCTCAAAGTATCTCTCCCAAAATTCACCCAAACAACCCCTCCAAATTAATTCCAGAGCCTTTTTCTTTGTTGGGCCGGCCCCTTCCCTCTTTCTATTTTTTTCCCTCTTTTTCTCCTGGCCCGACGCCGCCCGCCATGGCCCACGGCCTGCTTTTCCCTTCCCACACGCGCTCACCGCCCGCTCGACCTGCGCACGCACGACCGTGGCTTAGGCCTGGCACCGACAGGTGGGGCCCGTGGGCAACCAATCGAGCGGACGCCCACTCGAGCTGCGCCGCACGACCATCGTCCTCGACATGCCGTCGCCGCCGCCGCTGGCGGCGGACGCGCTCGCTCCCACTTCCGACCCCAGTTCGCCGCTGCCGTGCCCGCGAAGCCGCCCCTAGCTTCCCGACCAGCGCTCGCCGCCGCCGAATCGCCTTTACCACCCGCATTTACTCCCCGATGCCGGATCCCCACTGCCGTTCGCCGCTCGCCCGCACCCGCCGGCTGCCGTGCAGTCGTTCGCCCGCCACTCCATCCCCCACTCGTCTACACCGCCACTCGCACGCCCACGCTTCGCGTGCCGGCCGCGCCCCGCTCCTTCCGCGGCCGACGCCTATAAACCCCCCTCCCTTCTCCCCACCTCGCCGCCACACCCACACCCCATCGACGCTGCTCCTCGCACCATGCCGCAGTAGCCGCCGTCGCGTTCTGCCCCGCCCGTCGGGATCCTACCGAAGGAGGAGGAGCGAAGGGAAGAGGAAGGAGAAGGAAAGGGGAAAGGGGTGGGGAGACTGACTGGTGGGCCCCCACTCCCTCTCCCTCTCTCGGGTAAGCCCGTGGACCAAGGCCACGGTGCACCACGCCCACGCCGCCCTCTCCCTCTCTGACCTCTGGGTCCTGCAGCCTTTTTTCTTTACTGATTAAATCAAGAATCCTTTTTGCCTTCTACCAAAAATCCATTTAAACTTCCAAAATTCATATCGGGGGAAGGCTAAACACCGCTTGACCGTGTCTATAATTGTGTGGTTATAAACAGTGAATAGTATTGACATTTCTACTTTCTTGATTCTTGCAGAACCCAACAGAATGGATGATCAGGGCATTGGCTCATTCAGGAGCTCACTTCAGTCCTTACAGACATCATGAACTTGTCCATGCTAAAAACTTCGAGGAAATGGAAACACACGGCAAAAACCTTTCTCGGTCGATCGAAAGTGTCTTGGTTGCATCAGTGCTTAGGGCCTTTACAATCGGCCACGCTGGCTCGTTGCCCTGGTGCACCACGTCAGAAGATTCCCGCCACGTCTGCCGTGAACCATAGCCACGTCCGCGTCGCAAGCCGCCGTCCGCCTCCACGCCGCCCGCCGCCATAGCAGCGAGGGAAGGGTGAAACGATGTGGCGCGCGGATCTGCTGCGCCGTCGCCGACGGAGCAGCGATGGGAGGATGGCAGCAAAGTGACGCGCAGATCTGCTGGCTGCCGCAGCCGCCGTCGAAGACGCGGTGCTGCCGCAGCCGGAGGAGCTTGTCATCGTCTGCGCCGTCAGCCGGAGCGAGGGGAGGGGAGAGGAAGAAAGCTGGATCGGTGAGATGAATAGGATCGATTTGAGTACTAATCATGTCTTTTAGGGGTCTCTGTATAAAATTATGGATTTATCTGTAAATTAAAGGATGATAAGGACTGGAATAGAAATGTGCAGGGCTGAAATAAAATTTTTCCTTTGTCAGAACCAGAGGACACATGCACCGTGAGAATCGTGTCCTATGCATGGCTTCATCCTACGTGTCATCTTCTTTTCTCCTAGGGACACAGGCTGCCGCTGCCCTGATTGATTGTAAAGGCCTTATTGCAACACTGACTTTTGCTGCAGCATTCACTATGCCGGGGTCATACAGGACAAGCCCAAAGGAAGGCACACCAGCACTGGGTGCTCACTACTTTTTCAAGGTTTTCCTCGTTGCTGACATTTTTGCGTTCTTTTGCACCGTGGCGGCCATTATCAGCCTTGCCGAGTACGGGAATCGCGGGACAGTGGATCCTCTTGTCCGTTGCAAGTACGCCCAACGCTCGGTGTGGTTCTTCCATGTCGCCCTCAAGAGCATCGTAAGGCCTCTCACAATCGAAGCAACTGGGCCCATAGCTCCAGGGAAAAAATAGGCTGAGGAACTGACAGGGTAACGAGACCTATAATGCATCCGTGTCCTTAGAAGGCCCAGACATGTATAGGAGGGAACGAAGCCCACAATAGGAGACATCGTTGCGTATCTTCGGCCCAAAAATTTCCGGTTGTACCCCCGAGCAAGGGGCAGGGCCGTCGGTGTCTTCCTTCCCTTCGTATCCTCTCGTCGCTCAACCTCTTCTTCCATCGGCATCGGCGAATCCCCACCTGCTTCCATCGGCGTCGGCGCCCCTACAGATTCTGGGCACGTCGGTGCCGCTGCCCTCCGCCATCCGGGGGTGATGAGGCGGGCTTAAGGAGGTTGAGCTCGGTCTCCATCGGGGATAATCTGCCACCGGATCCGGCAGAAGCAGCTTGTCGACCTGCGGCGGAAGCTCGTCGACCTGAGGCGGGAGCTCGTCAAGCTGCGGCAGCAGCGGGTCCACCGGCGGCCGCAGCTCGTCAACCAGGGGCGGCAACTCATCCACAGAAGGAAGAAACTCAGAGATCGAGTCAAACGGGTCATCGATTGTTGAGGTGTGGAGCGCGACAGTGCCAGCTGTAGCTCCTCCTCCAGCCACGCCGCCGTCGGCCGAGGTAAACGGACCTGTCGATTTCCCCGTGGTTTATTCACGTTAGGTCTTAGGAGAGCACAATATTAACGTTGGGCTGAGAGCAGGGGTTGTTGTAAAATATATATTTTTTGTTCGTTTGGAGCATTCGTAGTGTGATCTTCATGTAAACAGCACATGGTAGCATACTACATTTTTCAGTTCTGTTACATGGCACCCAAGTTCAAAGACTGATGCCATTTATTGATATTCATTTGTAAGTCAAATTCAGGCACATTAGTTCTGCATTTGTTAAAATTGTGGTACAGATCTTCTAATTTTGGGCTAGGTTGCATTTAATTCACTGACCATGCACCTATGTTTCAATTTTGTTTGAGTTGTACTTCTGTATGTGGTACAATTGTGCTAGAAAATTACAGCTTTATGGGTTGTGTTATGTTACTGTGAGTAACAATGCATCTATATAAGCAATGTTCTGCTGAATAGATGGCATTTACCCTTAACACCATTTCAATGTGTTTTTCATCCATGAGCTGTTCATTATTCCTTCCACTAACATATTCATCCCTTAGCTGCACGTACCCTCCATTGAACAATGTAACCTTTGGCGTTATCTTGTGCCAATGGCCCTTCAGACATGAAGCTTCCCTCTTCCTACCCTCAGGACCCGTCATGTTGTACGTCTCGGCAACCTTGTTACAGTACGTATCACCCTTCCTAGCGTTGGCCGCTATTGGATCTGTTGAATTTTTTAGCCAAGCGCTAACCTGCAGCAATATAACACAACATATGAAGCGTAACGCCTATAATAAGGTCATATTACATGGTAGCAATATAAAATAAAGATCAGGACAGCACCAATTTCATATTCATTTCCCTCAATATCCCACAGCTTACAAGATAAACATAGAATAACTGCAATTAAGATTTTCTAAGATACACATAGATCAATTCCAGTGACATCTTGAATTCAATGAAAAGGCTGTGTACTAAACAAGGGAATCCAGCACAAAAAAAAAACAGATTTAACCAAATTACCTATAAATATATATTGTGCAAAGAACAACATACTTTCAGATTTCCAACCTGAAACTTTAACGAAGTATCCAATTTTAGACTATCATAATTATCAACCAACCAAATACATATGACACATTAACAAATATTTTCTCATCCTTATACATACAGACCAACATTGCAAGGAAATTATGACTGTATCGTGTCACTCATCAACCGTTGACTAAGATTTCCACAAGTCCTACCACATTTTTCAACCATAGAAACACATCTATCAAAAATCATGTCCTAATTCACCCCCGTCACCAAACCAATCCACTGCTAAGCATTATATCACTGAATTCGAGAGGGTTGAACAAAACAGCTGAGGATTTATGTTTTACATACCAGCCTCAAGTCCTCCTCGGTGGAGTAATACATCCTTGTGCCCGCTTCATGCACTGCCTCCACACGGCGACGGCGACCGGTACTTGATCTTGTAGGAGCTCTCACAGGCCCCGTGGGTGCTGCAGCCGGCAGCGGAGGCGGCTGAGTGCAGAACAACGGGAAAGGGATTGGAGGGGGGACGGCTCCCGGCTGTGTTCCAGTTTGCAAGAAACTAGGTCCAGCACCTGGATCTTGCAGAAACCGGAGGAAACTTCCCCCGTGCGCTGGATCCATCGCCCCCTACACCAATAAATTGCATCAACAAACCTATCTTCCACATCGATTGAACAATGGAACGCCAAAAGAACTAGCTGGAGGTGGAGTGGGGGCATGAGGGGATGGGAACTTCGATCTCATACCTCGACCTACAAGCGCCGGAGTTGGAAGGGATGCCGACGATGCTCCCCCTCGATGCGGTGCCAGGTTTTGCAAAGCGCGGGGGCGGAGGAGAAAAGGGCGGGGCCGTAGAGAAATCGCGCAGGGGAGGAGAAAAATCGTGCGGGAGCGAGTGGAATCGAGCGGGAGCAGGGGCATTTGGGGGGGGTTTCGCCGCCGAGATACCCGCGCGGGGGAACGCCACCCCAGTCGCGTGCCTTTCTTCGTCTCCCCTGCGAATTTCTGACGAAGTAACCGGCTTCCCCTGTAGGAATCAAGCTCCCTTGCAGGCAGCGGTCCACGGGCAAAGCAGACGAATCTTTCCTACGCGGTGGGCTGAAGGAACGGGCCACGTAGGCTGACTGTGAGAGGCCTAATAGCTTTTGCGTTTGGAGTCTTTGTGGTCATGTGGGACATTTCTGTCAGTGCCATCATAATCGTGGGTGCAGTAACTGTTTTTCTGGTGTTGTATGGAAATGTTCCACTTCACCACGATTTCTGGCTTCTGTGGGTAATGTTCCACAGGTTTGGCTTCTCACGTTCTTGGGACCTGTATCCATCCACTAGCTTTCATCTGGACTGGACATCTTGGCGGCTCAGAAGCTTTTCTGCAACGCTGGTCTGGAACCTGGTGAAGCTTTTCTGGACTTATGTCCTCATATTTGTGCTTGCTTACATTGCTCAGCTCAAACAGAAAAAATAATGGGGTCATTTCTACATTCGTCTAGGTGATAACTTCTATATGGATTCGCAAGATATTAAATTAATTTGTATTCATTCTTCTTACATTGCATTCCAAAATTGTTGTCTAAGATGATCATCGGGTAGTGAGGAGCCATATCTGTATTTCCTTATTCTCCCATTAATTTTTTTTTCTGATGCGCCTTTTAAAATGTATAATGCCATGCTTGACATTTAATTATTGTTTCTCATAAATCATGATCAACCAAATATGTTCATTGTATTTTTCTCTTACTGATGACTAAGATATGAAAAAAAAATCCCCACAAACTCCTGCATGCACCAACCCTTTTCTTTTCGGGCCTTAACCAGTTAACCAAATCAGGACCCATTCAGCACTAGCAAGAACTACTGGATGGGGGAAGGAGCTATATGCAAGGACCAATTGAATGGTCAACTCTCCAAACTTCTCTTGAACCAAAACCACACAAAAGATTACATAATTATCCCAACTAGACAACGCATATTTGAAACATATAATTGAAGGGTATTTGATAAAGGAAAGTTGAGAACAAATAAATAATTAATTAATTAAATAACCTAAGTTCAGTTAAAACTGAACAAGAAGAAAAGAGTATATAATACTCCTATAGTTGTTTGCAGCCAAGATGCAGATTCTTAAAGGGGCTATTGCATATCTGATCCTACTTTAAGGGCTAATTACAGATTTGACCTTTTTTTCATTTTACAGTTTTGACCTCGTTTTTCAAATTTGAAGTACCCATTTGACCCTACCGTTAGTATATCGTGAGAAATCAGAATAAAAAGAATACAAAAAAGAAATGGACACGTGAAAAGACAAAACTACCCCCTCATCTAACATTATCCCCTTCCTTTCCCTGGTTGTGTTCGTTCGGTGAAAAGAAACCACACGGACACGCCGGGACCTCATGTGGTTTGCGACGGCGGCGGCTGCGCGTGGCGCTAGGCAGCGGGCGGCAGCCTCGTGCAGCGTCAACGCAAGGCGACCGGGGGCGGTGGCCCGAGGCGGCGGGCGGTAGCCTCATGCGGCGTCAGCGCGAGGCGGCGGGTGGCGGCCTCGTGCGGCAGAGGGCCCAACACCCATGCGGCAAGCGCGGCGACGGGAGGGGCACTCGTCGACGTCCTTCCCCCTCCCTCCATGCGGCAACCCCGCCCCCGCCGGCCGTCGCCGAGCTGTCCCGCAGCGCCTTCGGCTAGATCTGCCATAGGGGGCCCGGATCTGCCGAACGCCAGAGCGCGCCGATCACCGTTGCGCGTCGTCACCGCTGCGTGAACACTAAACCTTGCCGTCGAACGAATGTCGAGACCTCGTCGACGCGTCGTCGGGCCGATGCCGCACCACCACGCCTCCGCTCCCGCTCCACCGCGGAGGCCGGCCCCGCCCGCGCCCGTCCCTGCTCATGGCGGGAGGAAGGGGGCGGCGGCAGCTAGGGTTTGGTCGCCGCCCTATCAGGGTGGGGGCAATTTTTGGAGATGATTAAGTGCTATTTTTAACTCAATGTATGCAATTTGGCAATTTTGGGCAACTAACTGAATGCTCGTGCTTTGCTACGGATAAAAAACATATTATATTATTTCCTAAAATGGATAGAAAAATACTTTTTATGAAATATTTTACCATATTTTTAATTTTTATATAGAAAATATTTCTCAATTTGATTTTATACGTGATATCCATCTAGCTTCTGAATTTGATTGATTTTTAATATTATGAAGTTAAGGGGGTAAGTTGCAAAAATACAGTGAGTACTATTGGTTTTTATAGGACTATAGATCTGTCAAAACTTTGTGAAAAATCAGGCAAAACCATGTCAAAATTTTGTTAGAATTAATTCACATGAATCTTCAATCTTACTGTTATCATTATCTATTCCAGATGCTATTCATGCATATATCGACGAGTTTGAGTGTTTGCTTTTTGCCTTACATGGTGAATGGTCACACAGAAAAATCAGGCGAAAACATTTCAAAATTTTTGTTAGAATTAATTCAAATTTGAACTGAATTTAGTTCAAATTTTAGTACAACTTATCAATTTAATCGAACTTCAGTTAAATATCAATCAAATTTGTCTCCAGTATGTTAAATATAAATCAAATATTACAATTTATTTGTTAAAGGGATAGATGTGCAAAGTTGGGCCAAATGTGCAATAAGGATTTATAAAGTAGGGTCAAATATGAAAGGGTAAAAATGTCTATTTATGTCATTTAACACCGCCATGCTCACTTAATAGAAAAACTGGGTCAAAACTGCAAAGTAAAAAAAGGGTCAAATCTGCAGTTAGCCCTTAAAGTAGGATCAGTTATGCAATAGCCTCATTCTTAAATGGAAAATATAATATAGCAGCGAAACATAAGCTGAAGCACAATATTCCAACAAACCAGGATACCCAAGTAGGCAAGAAATGTATATAGTACTATTATAACTTTGTCAACTATTATAGAAATGTGGCAAGAATGTGGCAGCTGAGTTCAGCAAAGGCATGAGATGCCGACGTTGCAGCTTGTCAGAAAAGCACATCACCTTGTTGGTTCTTCTCGCGTACCCTTGGCCCCTTGGGGTGAGAGTTGCCAGCAGAGGTGCACATTGAACTAAAGGAGTTGAACGCGAAGTGGCAGCAATGGAGCAGAGCACGGAAGCGTGCACTTGGGGTGATAAGGCAGTTCATAAGCAGCCCAGACAAAGAGAGTGACTGACTTTGCTGTGTCTATCCTCCGCGAGTAAAAGCCTCATTAAATTCAACTTAACTTGTTTGGGTATAGAGACTTATTTTTAAGTACCCGTCACATCGGATGTTTACACGTTAATTTAAAGTATTAAAAATAGAGTAGTAATAAAACTAATTACATAAATGAGAGCTAATTCATAAGATAAATTTTTTAAGCCTAATTAATCCATAATTAGTAAATGTTTACTGTAGCATCACATAGGCTAATCATGAAATAATTAGGTTCAATAAATTCGACTCATGAATTAGTCCCAAGGTCATGGAATAAGTTTTATAATTAGTCTATTTTTAATACTCCAAATTAACATTCAAACATCCGATGTGACAGGAACTTAAAAATACGCCTCAGTATGTTTTCTTACAGGAGTTCAGCATGCCACACTGTGCCAAATGGCTCATTCCGTGGTAGTCTCTGCAATAGGACAATCACAGAGTCACTTGATCAGGGGAAAAAGATTGTATTTTTCATGATGGAGCAACTAGAGACCCTGACCAGTGACCACCACCCTTGCACATGTCGCACATGGTAACAGAAGCAAGCTGCACTATGAAAAAGGATGGGAATACTGTAGTAGGATTTGATTTCAATTGGGAAATGTTAAGTTCTTAAGCACGACTCTAAACATCAACAGATTTATATCTAGCTAGTACATGTTTACTAAAAAATGCAAAAAAAAAACAAAACAAATAATTTCACATCAGATAATAAAGTTTACCAAGTTTTCCGGGGTCGTAACAAACTAGTTTAACATATACTCCCTCTGGTCATAAATACTTGAATGTTTCTGACACGTCTTATAATTTAGAAGCCTGAATTTCGCTGATTGGTTTATAAATAGATTCAGAATAGTCAACTCAGAATCTCAGATAGGGTAGAACAAAGTAATATTATGGGGTATTTTCCTCTGGGATTACGTCTGTAAATGGCTGATTTCTTCAGTAAAGACCGTTTGATAGTTAGCATTTCCCAGTTGTTGCCCCAAAAAATTTCTGAGATGGTTAGCTTCACAAACTATGAAGAGGGGACAATAAAAATGAGTTTTATTTCAATCAATTGTGGAAGATGGCTAATGAATACTCCTTCCGTTCCAAAATACAAAGAGCAACCACTTTTTTCCTATATTTCAAAATATAAGGCGGACATTGATTACATTGCTACATGTATTGGTTGGTTTGTACTAAGTAATGTATGATTAAATGTTCCTTGGTCTTTATATCTAAGGTGGTTGTGTCTTATATTTTTGAAACGGAGGTAGTATTTATGAACATACACAGTATAACTGGCATGAAGCTGAAGGGAGCCGGAAAACACTTCATGATCATCTGGATGTTCAGTTCTTGGAATTGTGTATTTCAAGATCACTGCTTGGTGAGATCTGATAACGTAGCTTTTACAATTTTGGGTACGTACGTACCAACTATTTTTAAATTAATAGTCCATCTGGATGTTCAGTTTTTGGACTTGTTAGCATCCATAATGTTTTTTATATTGTGTGTATGCACGCACGCGCGCACGGCCAACACATTGTGAAGCATGCCCTTGTGCAACCCGCAGCGGCACCGGAGACGCACTGTCATGGGGGTAGATACCGCTGAACAATCACCCAGGAGGGACCCGTCAGCGTAAGCGCGTGTCGGTTTGTCGTAGGCTCGGTAGGCCGGCTAGGACGTCCTTTAATTCCAGAGAGACGAAAAACAACAAGCAATTAGGGAACTGAGAATAATAGAATTGGGATAGATGGCAAGGAGGGAGATGTAGAATTTTAGGATTGATTATGACGATTGATTGGTGGTTGATTCAGCTAGCCTTGGTCTCTAATATATAGGAGGGGTGGTCTTGCAATTCCAGGGGTCTAGGAGGTTTTGTCCACATCCAAGGCTTAAGAAAGTGTTAAAACTCGAGAAATTGCAGCATCTAAGCAAGGAAACTAGTAATAGCCAAATTGGACTTGGACTCTCGAGTCTGCCGGACTGACTGGCCATATAACTATGTTTGGTCTAGTTGTATAATGCCAGTCAAGCCGCCATTGAGTCCCCGGTCGGACCGGCCATGTAGTGTAAGTCGGATCGGCCTCCGCAAGATTTTCCCAACCCCTCCAATTTTAACGTAAAAGTTAAATAGCAGTGCATCTGTGAATGAAATTTAATCTGCCAAATGGCTGACCAAGCCTATTTACATTTTGGTTGGTGGATTTTGTTCATACCTGTTGCGGCTTCTGCCTTTGACAAGATATCTTTTCTTCCGTAAGTCTAGCGAAGATCTTCTCATACCGTAAGTCGGATTTTCGCAATGTAGGAGACTCATCCCACTCACCAAATGGTGGCACAACCACAAGTTCATCTTCATCCTGGGTAAGAGATGCAAAATCAACTATATATTACTTGTGTATTCCAGTCAAATGGAGTATGGAGATATCAAATTCACATGTATATTCTGGAGTAATTACAATAAACCAACACTTAGAACTCACCGGCCCTTCATGACCAACATGCTGGCTCCATCTCTGTGGGCTATACCTCCTGTTCCTATAGGAAGAAGCAATAGCCCTTGCTCGCATCAAGTATGTTCCGCCATAACTCTTTTTTGGTATTGATGAATAGGCCAGAGCAGGCATTGAGTGCATTTTTCCATAACTTTTCTTTGGCGTCGACAAATCGGTCAACCGCACAAGAGAAGCGCTCCTAGTAGTTTTTGAATTGCGAGGACAGGAGTACTCTATTTTATCATTCCACCGAACACTTTTATGCACTACTAGTTCAGTCTCTGGGGTCTGAGCTCCAGCTAATATCAGATGCGATCCAGCCTTATCCTTGTAAGATGGCATCTGGGCCAGGCCAACCTGAGAAGCCATCGTGTTAGTTGGCACATCCAACCGAGTCGGTCTGCGCAGCCCTCCCATAAGTGAGGATTCCACTGTAGTGACATATGCAGAAACATCAGTGCTGCTTGAATCCTCCCTATATGCAGCTGACAGCAATTGTTCAGAGTTTTCACCAGATCTCTGTTCTGCCAGTCGCAAAGATGAATATTTATTAGAATATGAACGTGGGTACATAATCATTTACAGAGTAAGTATTTTGTTGATAGGATACAGTTCGTAGACTATAATATCAGTTAAAGTTTTGACAGCAATAAATTTGGAGATAAACAAATAATTGTGTGTATATATATATAAAATGGTATATAGTGTGAATAATGTAATAAACCCCCATCAAGACTAGTAGTACTTTATAAGCATTTATTTCAATATTCTAACCAACTCTAATATGGAAGAGAGTTTGCAATGGATTTATGCTATGAAACAGCACACCTGATGTTTATAAAGAATACAAATATTCTATAAAAAAAATTTAGAAGCTTAGTTTCCGGATAATATTATGCAGTGCACTTAATAAAGGGATTGGATCCATTTTATTGATATGATGATAAATCTATAAATACATAAAACATGCCCAAAAAGCTCTATGAGTATTAGAACATAATAAAACAACAAACTAAAAGTAACATATAAAGTTTCAAAATGTTCATTGTTCCTTGGTGGCATAAAAACCTACTTACACAACTTATATGGCATGCGTTTAAGAGTGTCAGTTTACAATTCCATATTTTATTACACCAAAAGAAAAAATGTTGAGGTAAATAACTCAAAAAAACATACCAGTTGAGCCCTTGGGTGGCAAAGTAATAATTCCATGCATATTTGTAGAATAATCCTTAGTAATTTGCTGAAAAAAAACATTTTCAGGAAAGCTAAGTTAGAGTATTGATGAAAATAATGAATTAAAAAGTAATTCAAGCAACCAACCAAATTTATTACTCCATAAAAACCAAACACTTACTCCAGTACTCCCTCTATCCAAAATAAGTTGATTTCTAGAGTTTAATTTTTTTCACAAAATGAGTTGATTTCTAGCCTCTTGCCTAGCATTGGTCCACAAATCGGGAAATTATATCCCTTCAATACCCCATACCTACCACCTAACAATATTACTTCCCTACTAATTAGGACACTTTAGTACTTCCCCCTCACTACTAAATGTTCGTTTTCGAGAAAAAAAACTACATAATTTTCTTCCGATGACTATGAATCAATTTATTTTGGGACAAAGGGAGTAAACGGCGCTTGAACAACTACCTCTTCAAGCTCTTTTACATATTATTTTAGACATGTCTGTCTCTTACATGTAATTATGCCATCATGTTGTCTGTTATCAAGAAATGATTTAGATCAATATACACTTTGTGCATGGATAGCACAAGAGTATATATGCGATTGAAATAAAGACAAAAGATGCTTTCTGGAAAATATTCTAACTCATCAGAACTCAACAAAGACCGTGCTTTTTCCAACAACGACCATGAAACATGTGATATTTTGAAAAGGGCAACATATTTTGCCTAGTTATCAGACTATGACAAGTCAGATTGTTTCATCAGTAGTTCTGCATGGATAATGTGATGTCCAAAGAAGATTACATAACACTTTTTTGTTTGGTTAATTAGTAAAACTATACACACCAGATCAGTCACAAAATCCAAATGAAAAACCTACATACTGTATAGTTGCAGAACCGTATATATGATGAGATTACCTTCTTAATGTCTGCAGAATCAGCAGCTAGTTCACATGTTTGGATTTGACTCCCACCAATGTCTCCAGAAAAAATTGATTTCTTGAGAATGTGGCGTAGTTGTTGTATCTGATTGAAATCAATACTCTCCCCAATATTCGACAAATTAATATACTCTAAATTTGTAAGATTTTTCAGAGATTCTGGCAACATTCTAAGGCCAGAACAACTTGATAGGTTCAAGGAGCGAAGGTAAAAAAGATCGCCAAGAGATTCTGGTAATTGCGCAAGCTTGGAGCATTTAGACATATTTAGATCTTCTAAGCTTCCTAATTTACCAAATAAATATGGCAATTCTTGAAGATCAGTGCAACTAGAGAGGTCCAAAAATCGAAGTTCATGAAGTTTCCATACATTTGTGGGTAGCTCAGTGATTCCATAACAGTATGATAGGTTAAGATTTTCTAGCCTCTTGAGATCACAGAGAAATGGGGGCAAGTTTACAAGTTTATCACATCCTTGTAAATTCAGGTATTTTAACTTTTCAAATGATCCAATTGAAGATGGCAAAAACTCAAGAGAAGTTTCAGAAAGATCCAATACCTCCAGATTACTCAAACTCGTTAGCTGGGATGACAATGATAGAATCCTAGAGTATGAAACATCCAGGTATCTCAGATGCCTCAAATTGCTAATGAAATCTGGTAATTCTACAATGCAACAACCACTAAGATCCAAGACACGCAAATGATTCAGCACTGAGAATGCTTCAACAAGAAGTTTTTCTGCCTTACAGTTCTTGAAGTGTACTGCCCTAGCACTGCTGAGCAGACCTTTCCGGAGTGCCGATTGTCCAGTGTCATTTTTCACAACTCCATAG
Organism: Leersia perrieri; assembly: GCA_000325765.3. Lineage (NCBI taxonomy): Eukaryota > Viridiplantae > Streptophyta > Magnoliopsida > Poales > Poaceae > Leersia > Leersia perrieri. The sequence continues at coordinate 5,895,538 of CM002487.1, read as the reverse complement.
AAGGCAGAAATGTTTTTTCTAAGGCTAGTGGCCTTCTCTCCACCGTCCAGAATTATGAGATCATCACGGGCGACATACATTGCAAAGTCATGTACCAAGTTATGAATACGAAGTTCCTTGGAGTAATTGGTGTCTCTGATTCTGGTAACCTGAAAAGAATTCAAACTTTGTTACACATTTATTTTCTTCAAACCAACCACCTTGTTCAAATTTAGGTTACTTATCAGTCTTGCAATTTTGTTATAATCCCACAGAACCATGCATGAAATATTTAATCAATTGGGTCCATTATATACGATGATTTTTCTTTTCAAGGTACAGTTAATGGCTACAAATCAACAGTACATTTAGACCAGATTCTGCTTCTGCTTCCTATTTGTCCAGCCATGTACGAGTCGCTCTGTATTGCTATTCCGCTCCACCTTTCTATATTAGCCGCCATATATACCTCAAGCAGATATATAATAAAAGGCAACGTATCAGGTGCAAACCAGCCCTTTCATGAAAACTCGTGCAAACCACGGCTAAATAATCGTCTAAATTTACCAAAAAAATCACACATGTAGATGGTACGATGATACACAACCTTGCAAAATATCTTGTCCAAACTCGACTTCTTTTGTGAGATATAAAAATAACAAATTTCGAGCCATAAAACTGCCCACATGATTTGTTAGAAATTTGTTGTTTTTATATCTCACAAATGAAGTCGATTTTGGCCAAGATATTTTACAAGGTTATGTGTCATCATATCATCTATATGTGTGATTTTTTTTGTTGAATTTAGACAATTTTTTTGCCGTGGTTTGCACGGGTTTTCACGAAGTTGTGGTTTACACAGGATATGTTGCCATAATAAAATATGTAAATAGTTAAGAACAGTAAATAGTTTTTTATGTCTTTGCAGAATATATAACATTTTATCATACTAATACACAAAACATAAGTCAAAATAAAGAGTAAAAACATGCATGATAGTCATAGAAAAAAAAACTATTTTTATGTCTTTTGAGAATATGTATCATTTAGCATACTAATACACAAAATCAGGAGTAAAAACATGCATGACAGTCATAGAAAAAACTACTTTTAAAAGGAAAAATATATTGTTACTATTCATGTTTTGCCCAAACATATTGAGAAACTTACGGAGAGCTTGTTTCGGACTTGAAGAAAGTACATTGATAGAAGTTTCTGGATGAACATCTCTCCTTGCACGTAGGCAGGTAAGGTCCCATGCTTCGACCCAACCATGTCAAGTGCAATCCACTGTTCAATAAGTTTCTCTCTATCAATTATGGTTCCTCTGGGGATGGTTGATAAGTATGCAAAGCATGATTTTAAAGGCGACGGCATACATAGATACATTTCACTGAACGATGCGAGTACTTCAAACCCATTAGGAAATATTTTTGGTAATTCCCATAGTTCCTTGTCCCTTGCATATAACCAGGCATCCTCATCCTTGTTACGAACCATTGAACCAAGAGAATATGCTACCACCGGTATGCCTTCACATCTTTTCACAATTTGCTTTGCAATTTCAGTGAGGCGTATGTTTTCACGTCCATCATCAAATGCTCTTTGACAAAATATAGTCCAACAGTCAGCTTCAGATAAAGGCCCCAACTTGTATGGTGGAACTGTGTGTATCAGCTCTGCAGATATTTCACTGGAAGTAGTCACAATGATCTTGGTGCCCTTCTTTGTACCCCTCAACATATCCTTCAACTCTAAAAGTTGGTTTTCCTCTGTGCTAAATAGGCCATCCAATACTATCAAACTGCTTTGGTCACAAAGAACTTCTTGAAGACAACTCTTCTTTAACTGTAAGTTGTTCTGAATTTGATTCATTGTGGTATCTCCTAACTGATTAACTTGTGAGATAATATCATTAGCAATTTTGTTAAGATCCAATTTCCTGTCCAAATGAACCCATATGCGCTGATCAAAGTTCCATCCTTCTCCCTGGTCATGGAAAATTAATTTTGCTAGCGCTGTTTTTCCCAGCCCCGCAAGGCCAACTATGGGAATGATGGATACTTTCTCTAGATCATTTAGTAACAGACTTTTTATATTTTCTTTGTCAGTATCCCTTCCAATGATTTCATTTCCATGAAACAGAACTTCTTGCTCATTGGATTTGTTAAGATCGGGTATACTGTGCTGAAGTAAACTAAATACAGCAGTATCTTTTGTTGATAGATCTAACTTTCTTTTCAGTGCCCTTATTCTCTGTGGTCTGCTAGGATGACAGAAAAATGGAGTTGATGAGCACGATGATGTTGCCTGCAAAGCATACTCTAAAATGGTCACTCGAAGGGCATTTACAAATATATAATCATCATATTTGTACAGAACTACTAAGAGATTATTGTGCCATACAAAGATAATATAACATCAATACAGCACTAATAATAGAATAAGAATTAACTTCACTAAAATAATAGAATAAGAATTAAGTTCAGAAGTATCAACGATGCATGGCAGTACTAATAATAGAATAAGAATTAACTTCACTAAAATAACTCATTAAGATTTAAGAGAATGCTCATTCAAAATGAGGAAAAAAATCGGCAAAAGCAATTTTCGTATAAAGGGTGCCGAACCTCTGTAATAAAGGAGCCGTCCCTTTGAGATCCGGCATCGCTACTGTCTTCAAATTCATCGAGCATATCTTCGATGCCAGAAGCAATATGCTTTATCTTCCTCATCCATTCCTGCACCTCCGTACTCATCTTGAAGTAATTGCCCTCCACAGTTTGCAGTACATCTTGCAACCTCGCGAGGGTTCGCCTTACATGCGCCATATCCTCGTCTATGCTCGAGGGCAGCTCCAAACGGCCACCATCGGATGCCAGCCGGCGAAGAAGCCGGTCAACGGCGGCGCCGGCTGTGGCCATAAGGCATGTCTTTTGGACTTTCGGTATTCTATTGTTGGGCGGAGAAGATGCAAGGAAGAGGAAAACTGAAAGTTCTTCGGCCGTCCAGGCAGAGGAAAACTAGAAAGTTGTACTTGGGTCCGGCTATTTGGCAACTGGTGGTCTGGTGCCAGATGGCGCTCGGGTTTCTCCGATGCCCCATTTTCTTTTCCGTCTAATATATTTTCTGTGAAAGAATAATTTAAATTAAAAGAAACAATAAAAGTTTTAAATAGAACGAAAATGGAAAGTTTCAAACTGAAAGAAAAATTTAAAAAGTTTCAATTTAAAAATAAAAGTCTTAAATTGAAACAGGAAAAATGTTTCAAATTGGAAAAAAAAAGAGAGAGAAAAGTTTCAAATTAAAAAAAGGAAAAGTTTCAAATTGAAAAAAAATGGAAGAAGTTTCAATTAGAAGAAAAAATGTTTCAAATAGAAAGAAATGAAAATTTTCAGAATGAAAGAAATTGATATTTTCAAATAGAAAGAATTGAAAATTTTCAATTGGAAAAATAAAAAAACGCAAAAAAAAGGCTAACGCCGGATGGACCTCGCCGGCGGCGACCACGGTCGCATGGAGCGCCGCTCTGCCCCGCGCGCCCCCCGGCGGCGACGGCAGTTTTGGGGCCTCGCAGCCCTCGTGCGCGCTCCCCAGCGGCCCCGACAACCGGCAACTGTGGCGGTAAGGGTGGGGGAGGGGGAGCGGCGCCGCGGTGGACTTCGGACCCATCGCGGGGCACCCGTCGACGGCGGCGCTAGGAGGCCGAGCGGCCCGCGGGGGATGCGGCGGCATGGGGAGGTCGTCGTGGACGCTGTGGCCTTGACGCCGCCAGTGGGGAGGCGGTGTCGACGAGCCACATGGGGGAGGGCAGCGCCGATGAGCCGGTCGTCATCACTGTCATTGGGGCCTCTCCTATCTGAATCTGGAAGTTTTTTTTGGGAGAGAAAGGGGGAATGGAAAAGATTAAAATGCACACAACTTGTGTGGTGGATGCAGTTTAGTCACACATCTTGTAATTTGCTCAAATTAGTCATAAGATATGCGATTAAATTACGCCTACCTCGCAAGTTGTGGTACCACCAATATATTTTACTCAATGGGAAAAGATAGAGAGAGAAAGGGTAGTATTTGGGGAGGTAACGGCATTGTTAATCCCACCGGTTTTGGGGAATCCGGATCGCGGCGATCGACGACTACGATGGCGCCTCGACGACGACAAGCGGGTGGCGGGCGGGCCTCCCCTTCAGATCTTGATCTGGAGGGGATGGCGGCGGTGGACAGCGGCACCGACGCCCGGCCCTGCATGGTGCAGCTTGGAGAGTGGGGGCGACCCCAACGCCAGCAACGGCAACAGCGGCCACCGGCGGCGGCCATTTTTTTTAATTTTTTATGGGGGTTTTGCAAGCGGGCGGTGAATATAATATTTGCATGCGGGCGAGGCGCCCGCCCGCAAAAAGACGTGATTTTTCCGGGCGATGCAAAATGGCCGATTCGTTGTTCCGCCAACATTTACGCTTTTTTCCCGCCTGCAAAAACGGTATTTGGGAAGAGACGAAGTGAAAATTCATGAGTTCTTAAGAATTTGCCGCTTATAACCCATGCCATCTATGGATCGCAAGACAGGGAAAGAACAGGAAATAGAAACTGACGTCCTATGATCATGCCACAGGAAAACTTAAACTCAAAAGTAAGGTTTGTAAGGATGTTTTTTTCCTATGAAATCGACTATATAAATTTTCATATTCTTACTAAGTGGTGAAAAGAATCATAAGGAAATTGAATTTCCCAACAATCCCATTGCCAATCCTTCATTTCAAGAGGTTCTTAATAAATACAATTAATATTTTTATATTTACTATTTCCTCCATTATTTTTATTGGTCATTAATTTTCAATACGGTCTCTAATACATAGCTTACATAAAAAAATAATTGTATATTGAAAAATAAATTATGAGCATATCAAAATCTAATAATTGTCTGTTACATATTTAATCTTAAATTCTTAATACTGTTGTATTTATAGATTAGGACACATACACACAAATATGTCACCAAACATTAAAACATAATCAATCATTGTAAAAGAAACAATTATTCATAGATACGATTACCCGTGTTAAGTATGATGGATGCTTGAACGGGCCTAGACAAATAGTCCTAAATCTAGTATTAAACTCGCTCTTAAGATTTGAAGTTCTAATTGCATTCATGCTTAAGAAATAATTGAGAGTGCTATTAATACAAGACCAACTACAACCTTTCATTTTGCATCCCTCTCGATCTCGACCACCAGACGCACACCAACCACCTCAATACAGGTTTTATTGGTTGTTGTGAATCGAGTTGGTTGTTGTGAATTGAGGTGGTTGTTCACTTAAAAAATAATAAAATATAGAACAACCAACTTGCAAGAATCTGCCATTGCAAGCAGGGTTGTTCAACAAAGACCAGCCAAACTGCCCGTATTATATTTCCAGCGAGCCAATGAGTAATCCAGCGTTCAAACAAAAATTTAGCCTAAGAATTTCCTAAAAAGTTAGGCCCACTTTGAATCATGGGAATGAAAAAAAAAACAAGATATAAGAAATATAGAATTTCAGTATGAATGCATATGCAAAACATATGGTTAAATGAAAGGTTTGTAAAACACATTAAAAATACACAAAATGGAGACTACGAGAAAAACATAGAAATTGAATTAGGGAAATAGACTAATTGAAATTTTTCAAGAGTTTAAAGCTTTTCCCAACATTCCTCCAGAAATTTTCGAAGAGGTTAAAACTTTTTCTAACTTTCCTCCAAAAGTGCAAACATTCAACCATTATATATAAATTCCATAGGATTTGGAAATTTCACTTTTTGTTTCACGGGTCATGTAGAAAAATTTCCTATATGATTTGAATTCTATGAAATTCCTCCACAGACTTTTCAAATCAACATGATGCCTTAGTGTCTTAGTCTAGTTTATCGAGTTCTGTTGAAACTATGGTTCAAACCCCTAATTCCAAAGTTTTGGAACTCTATCTTGGCATCCCATTCAGATGAGGTTTTATTTGAGGTATGAGTCGTATGACCATACTTGAGCAGCGATGATGGCGGGCGGTGAAGACAACAACAACAATGGCCGCGGTGGTAGGCGGCAACAACGACGAGTATGGTCGAGGGGCGATGACAAAGTGGCTACTCCAACGAAACGTGATGACTGCTTCGTCTCTGGCAAAGTTGCAGCTTCGGCGAGGATATCTGGTACTTTGGTACCACATCCGACATCCGGTACCCAGGGTACCAAGTACCCACTCCGCAGGCAACGCCGTTGAGGAGGAAAGATGATGACGCTAGCGAAGAGGAAGAAGTCAGCGCGAGCAGGTTTCACATGGAGGGGTACCGCATCTAGTACCCCATGTATTGGACATGATACCTACTCGTGTGATGGAGGAGAAGAAGAAGAAGATGGTGGTGCCATAGGGTACTGTGCATCTGCGATCGACGGCACCGATGAGGTCTCACATATGAGCACGGATTAGAGGCGCCATTAGCTAGGTACACGCGAGAAGTGGTCGGTGAGTTTGTGTGGAAAAGAAACCAGGGCGAGTCACGAGGGGAGAAGTAGCACCATAAAGACACGTGTGGGAGAGGAGAAGCATCGCGACGACTCGCGGAGGAGGAGGCCCATGGGGATGGGGGAGATGTTCGTTCTCTAGTCGCCTTTTTTTAACAGAGGAAAGCCTTGTTGTATGCCATGGGAGATAATGGGAGGCTCTGGATGTCATCCCTGGGTGGAGCATTGGACTGAGAGTGTGTTTAGATCGGGGGCAATATTGGATAGAATATAGCAGCCCATATTTTCCTCAATATAGCGAAGTAGTTTTACATTTGGTAGTTGATATGGTGATTCAACTTTCCTTTTGGTTTTAATGATGAAGGTGGATTTGGCTATCTAATTTTTTGTTTGGTTGAGGGAGTAAAGGGGATGAGTAGTTGGGATCACCCGTTCTTTAGAACTGGTGAGTATACACCCTTAAACAAAATTAACAATTACATTTTTATGAAAAACAAATAAACTAGAAATAAAAAAGGAAAGGAAAATAATCATCCCCGAATCCCACCCCGCGCGGCCTCCCCTTTTCCCATAGCTGCCATCCTCCCCTTCCCCTCACCAACACCGGTCTCTGCCTCCTCCGACTGTCGCCGGCCTCTGCGCTCATCACTACCTCCCTGGCTCATTGTCGTCACGCTCGATGGCGGCCTCCGGGCTCTTCCCTGCTGTTGGCTAGACTAGATCTAGCGAGGGCACCACTTCGAGGTTGCCGTTGCCGAGCACGACAAAGGGTGGTGGTCGATGCCGCCTCATTGTCACTGCAGGTCATTTTTCTCCATCATGCGTCACCTCCCCCATGCTGGCCATCGTCATCGTCATCTCGCTCCTGCCGGTTGTTGTCGTCGCCACTTTTCCCACTAGTTATCATTGTTGTCGTGTGCTCCCGTCAGCACCATCAGGCCCCCACGCCGCTTCACTCAAAAAGTGGGGAGGGAGGGGAGAGGGGGTTGACTCGTCCACACGGGCAAGCGCGTCCAAGAAATTTTGGTGAAGCAGCTCATGCAACATCTCTACTTCCGTTCAAACACTCACACTTCCACTCACCAACCAAACACTCACAAAAATGGGACAGCCAAACCCCCATCCACCCTAAACCGGACAAACAAACATACCTTGAAAAACTTTGAGGCAATACATAAAATCGCCTAAATGATTCAGAATTTTTTAGAACTAAAAGGTTCAACCTTGAAAACAAACAAACTTTGAGACAACAAATAAGACAAAATCTGTTAGAGGGCATTTAAAGTTTACGGCCTTTGCTATAAGACATATACTAATTTCCTAATAGACAATAGATGACATATTTTGTTATTTTTAGTCAAAGTGGAGAGAGCATAACATCGAAATGACCGTTTTGCCCCTCAAACCATTTCCATACAAATATTGCACTTGATGTAGTAAATTTGAGATGCTATTTTTCAAGAATTAATTCTAATTCTTATTTTGATTAATAATGATAAAATTTTTCATTTAGTGTCTATTAGCAAACACCGCAAACATAGGATACCCTTTAGCAAATTTTGCCAACAAATAAAAATGCCTGGATTTATATAGACTTGAAAATCAACTCCCCGGTCTAGTCGTGGCCTCTCAACAGTCAACAGTTGACTCCGCTGTGCCATACTTCCCGCATTGCGCATTGGCTCTTCTTCCTCCGGCCCTTCCTCCCCCTCCGTTGCAGCCATGGTTGGCGCCGAGATGCTTGTGGCCGCGGCCGTGAGCCAGGTCGCCCGGAAGATCAACAGCATCGTCGGCATCGCGCATGGTGAGGTGAAGTTGTGCTGCAATTTCAGCGACGATTTGGAGGGCATAAAGGATACCCTTGTGTACCTGGAAAGCCTTCTGAAAAATGCAGAGAACAACTCCTTCGGGAGCGATAGGGCAAACCTGCGGCACTGGCTCGGCCAGATCAAGTCCTTGGCTTACGACATCGAAGATATCGTTGATGGGTACTACTCATCCAAGGAGCTGTTTGAAGGGAGTAGCTATGGTCAGAAGGTAATGAAATGCCCCCCCCCCCCCGGGTCCCCAAAGATTTTCTTCTGCAATTTCAATTTAATTTAGGAATCGGCTGGTGTCTGGATCTATGCTAGCACCATAAAAAATGGCTTGGTTGCCTAACAGTAGACCAGCTCTGCGAATTGGGAATGTAGCCAACACAATCGATATTTAGAAGTATCCTTCCTTTTGTTAAGGAATGCTTGGTGGGTACTGGTAATAGTAAGAGGCATGCCAAATGCTTGCATATAGCTTATCTGTACATTGTAAATTTGCTTCTTTTTTTTTGTAGGGGGTGGGGGGGGGGGCGCTGTAGCAAGGGATGAGAAACTTGTAGGGCGTGCAAAAATTGTCATTTTCATTTATATCAAAAAATACATGGTATGTATACCAAAGAATTGTACAACTATCATCCATGTAGGAGCTGATACCCTCCTTGCTGCCCAACTCTTATTTAGCTGTCTCCCTTTTTGTGCTTCTAGCAACACCATTTTAAAATATCGAATATATTTCATGACAAAAGGCTACTTTTGTGTAAATATGTTGGTAAAATTACAGGGTTCATTATTCTGCTCGCTATCCAATCCAATGCTTCTAAAAGGTAGCATGGTTTATAAGATGAAATCCAAAAGAGAGATGTTACAACAAAGGCAACAACTGCCCAATCAGTACCATTTCCTTTCACAGATGAACTCAGCCATAAATTTTGAGGAGAAGCAAACAACATCGTACAGAAATACTGACATTGCAATTGTTGGGAGGGATGCAGACTTGGATCATCTCATGGATGTTTTAATGCAAAATGATGCTGAAGAGCTTTCCATTGTACCCATAGTTGGGCCTGTAGGTTTTGGGAAGACAAGCCTTGCACAGTTAATTTTTAGTGATACAAGAACAGAAGCATTCAGCTTCAGAATATGGGTTCATGTTTCCATGGGTATTATCAACCTTGAAAAAATTGGGAGAGATATAGTTTCACAAACTACGGAAAGAATTGAGGGAAATATGCAGTTGCAGTCAGTTAAGAATGCTGTCCAGCGTGTACTAAATAAATATAGTTGCTTGATCGTATTAGATAGCCTGTGGGGAAAAGATGAAGAAGTGAATGAATTGAAGCAGATGTTGCTCACAGGTAGACACACAGAAAGCAAGGTCATAGTGACCACTCATAGCAATAAAGTAGCTAAGCTGATTTCTACTATTCCACCGTACAAGTTGTCAGCTTTATCTGAAGATGAATGTTTAACTATATTCTCTCAAAGGGCAATGACAGGTCAAGGTGACCCATTGTTCAGGGAATATGGAAAAGAAATTATTACAAGGTGTGAAGGCACACCCTTGGTAGCCAACTTTCTTGGTTCTGTGGTGAATGCTCAACGACAAAGGCGTGAGATTTGGCAAGCAGCGAAGGATGAAGAAATGTGGAAGATAGAGGAAGATTATCCGGAAGACAAAATTTCACCACTATTTCCATCATTCAAGACAATATATTATAATATGCCCCATGAGCTAAGATTATGCTTTGTATATTGTTCAATCTTCCCTAAAGGAACTGTTATAGAAAAGAAGAAGCTTATTCAGCAATGGATTGCACTTGACATGATTGAGTCCAGACATGGAACCTTGCCGCTTGATGTAACTGCAGAGAAATATATTGATGAACTTAAAGCAATCTATTTCCTTCAAGTAAGTACATGGGTTCTATATTACCTTCTGCAACAACTTGTGTACATACTTTTGTTATTACTTGTTTTCTCCTGTACATATTCTAACTGGTGAATGGAACTAGAATGTGCTTAAATATCTCCATCTAAATAATTCACAAACATCATAGAGTACCCTATACCATTGTTTTATTTTTAAATTCTCAACAAGCTTTAGTAAGAATATTAATTATGGTAGAATGCCCATATAGGAACAGCTCAACACACTAGTAACATTATTTTCCTCTACAGAATGATGCAGAAAGGTCCGGTGCTTCAGAGGAAATGCTCCGAATGCATAACTTGGCACATGATCTTGCTAGATCAGTTGCTGGTGAAGATATCCTTGTTATTTTAGATGCCGAGAATGAGCGCAATGCTAGATATTGCGATTACCGTTATGCACAGGTGTCTGCTTCTAGTTTAGAGTCAATAGACCGCAAGGCATGGCCTTCCAAGGCAAGGTCACTAATTTTCAAGAATAGTGGTGCAGATTTTGAGCATGTCAGTGAAGTTCTTTCAGCGAACAAATACCTGCGTGTTTTGGATCTCAGTGGATGCTCTGTTAAAGATATTCCGTCTCCTATTTTTCAGCTGAAACAACTGAGATACCTTGATGTTTCATCTTTATCTATTACAGTACTCCCTGTGCAAATTAATAGCTTTCAAAAGTTACAGATGTTGGATCTTTCAGAAACTGAACTTATAGAGTTGCCACCCTTTATAAGCAACTTAAAAAGGCTGAATTATTTGAATCTCCAAGGTTGCCAGAAACTTCAACGATTGAATAACCTTCATTTTCTGCTTGATCTACATTACCTAAACTTGTCGTGCTGCCCTGAAGTTACTAGTTTTCCTGAATCTCTTGAAAATCTGACCAAACTCCGTTTCTTGAATCTTTCTGGATGTTCTAGCCTTTCCACATTACCTATCAGATTTTTAGAATCATTTGCTAGCCTCTCTTCTCTAGTAGATCTTAACCTAAGTGGTTTTGAATTCCAAATGTTACCTGACTTTTTTGGCAACATATATTCACTTCAGTATTTAAATCTGTCAAAATGTTTGAAACTTGAGGTATTACCCCAATCATTTGGCCAACTTTCTTATCTGAAAAGCCTAAATCTTTCATATTGTTCTGATCTTAAACTGTTAGGATCCTTTGCATGCCTTACTTCTCTTCAGTTTTTGAATCTCTCCAACTGCTCTAGGCTTGAATATTTGCCATCGTGCTTTGACAAGCTTAGTAATTTAGAGTATCTTAATTTGTCACAATGTCTTGGACTTAAAGCACTACCTATGTCACTTCCAAACCTTAAAAATCTTCAACTTGATGTTTCTGGGTGTAATAATTGTATGCTACAATCCATTTCTCTAAGTTCAAGAAGTTCCCAGTCCCGCCAATGCTCTGAGAAAGCTGAGCAGGTCAGATCAAGTAGTGAAATTTCAGAGATCACTTGTGAGGAACCTGCTGAGGTTGAATATTTGAGGAATAATCCAAGTAAAGATCTGGCCTCCATCTCACAGTTAGATGAGAATAGAAGTGAAGAGCCTGAAGTTGTTACTGAGGTATATTTGTCTTCTAGTTTTAGTAAAGAAATAAAAACGATTTGCCTAATGTTTCCTTTAAACTTTTGTTATGTCAACAGTTGAACACTTGGTTTAGCTTTGATAGATTGACTTACTGGTTATTGAGAGTGTCGTATGCAAATTTGAACCATTTTCTCACTACCAAGTGAAAATGACAACAAAGGATAGCTTTATTGTAGTTGTACTCAAATTGAAGATTTCTTTCTTAATGAGGGGATATAATTGGGTAACAAAACATAAATCAGAATTTATTTCAATAATTTGTAAAATGCATTGAGAAAAATCCTAGAGTGTTCCTTCAAAAAAAAAAAACTCCTTAGAGGCCTGCAGGTTATAAAATTTTGTAATGGGATACTCATGCTCCTTTTTTTTTTGATGTAGCCAAGTGCAAAAAGATGTATGGTACAACAGATTCCAGGAAATCAGCTCCTGTCGCCTTCATCTCATTTTTCTTCCTTTGCATCAAGCTCAGTGCCATTTGCATCCTCCTCTTCAGACACCTCAACAAGTGAGCATCCAGTGTCTAATGAAGAAGCAACAGGTATGGTACTCAAAATAATTAAATAATTGTTCTCCCAATTTAATCATCTGAAGATGAGGTTCACTTCTTTTTTCGAAGGTACCATATTGAGGAAATAAAACATGTGCCCTCTTGTTGAAAGAAACTAGGCGTTTTTAAGTTGAGTAAAATACATCGGGGTCCATTAACTTGTAAGTAGGTATCACATAGATCCATACTCCATAACCTGCAAAATGTAGATTTAGGTCCATAAACTTGGTAAAATACATCATGTAACTCCAAACTGCCATGTGTCCCTCCAGGAGACTACATGACGCTGATGTGGCTGACATCTCATATGGTCACAACTCTCTCCTTCCTTTCTTTCTCTCCCATCTTCCTCTGGTGTATCATAATCTCCCAATCAAGCTCTCTGTGTTTGAATTAGATATTTCTGAGGAGTGATGGAGAAAGGAAACATCACCATTTTGTTCGTTCTACTTTTGTAATTTATGTACCACGTTACATCAATAGTGTGCTACATCAATAAACATGTCAACGATAGGTTATGTGGCAGTTTTGGACCTAAATCACATAGTCAAAAAGTTTAGGGGCATAGATTTGCATTTTACAATGTAGGTGACATCAACTCATAACTCACAAGTTTATAGACCGGTAGTGTATTTTACTCTTTTAAGTTTACTCTCATTTGTGATATATTTATCATCGTGCATTGATAAAACGTGTATAATATAACTGAGTACTTTATATGATAAATATGCTCCTATAATTTCCTTGTGGGTAATTTTGATAATCTCTGTTTTAATACGACTACTTGCAATTCTTTTTACTGTTCTAAAACTCAAAATAATTTGGATAGTGATACATAAGTGGTTACATTTAGCCTAACTGGATAAAGATTGGTTGCATTTAGCCAGGTCGGATAAAGATTTTATTTTTGTGGAATGAGAGAACTAAAATTCTTAGATCTTTGCAGATTCAGAACCTCATACTGGTTTGTCTTGGTTTATTTTGTTTACATATCAGCTTTAACAGATTCTCAGTCCAACGAGAAATGCAACACTCCCATACCGGTAAAAGATGGCCTGATATCTGAAGATAATGCACCGGTACATCAGCAGCCCCTGCAAGTGGCAGCGATGGCAGCCGTGTGACTGAATGTTCATATATGGACTGAATAAAACTATGAAAGTTAATTGGAATAAATTGTTGCACTGCATGTGAGAGCAGGCTTCAGTCCTTCAGCCTGGTTTTGATGATGTGGTCGCCTCTCTCACTCGAGTGGTTGCTTTGCGACTGTTCTACGTACTGTTTTACATGTAACGAGATGTAATGTACCCCCGTTAATTGTTAATTTTTAATTGTCAGAGATGTAATTTGTGGTATGTCATCTGTTACAAGAAGTTCAGTACTTTGAACCATTTTGTTGGAATGGAAAGCAGTCTGCGGTTACGCAGCCATGAAGTTCAGTACTTTGCATTTGTGCTGTTGTGCACCGTATTACTCCAGTCCACATGGTTTTTGTGTAGCTACATTTTCCCGGCCCATTTGTCATTTCAGGCCGCAGCCTACTTCTCCTGAATCCAATTGACATGTGGCCCAACCTAGCTAGAGCCCAATAGATGAGTAGACTGAGAGAGTCCGAGACTATGGTGGTCTGGTGAGGAGATTGGATTTCGTTGGGGATTGCGATTTTTGGAAAATGATTAGGATGAACTAGTAGTTTTCCGTCTACTGGGCGATTCGTGGATTCGACGAGCTTCCTCGTCCCTTCCCGTGGTTTCGTCTTCCTCCGTTCAACTCCATGATTGGTCAGACACTCAGACTAGGTTCTGTTCTAGCTGAGGCCCTTCCATTTCGGAGCCCGTCGCCACCTGAGTCGAGCTCGGATTCTCCCATTCTCTCTGGTTAGATCTTGCACTTACCTCTCCATACCGTTTCCGCTTACTTCAAAGTTCCTTTTTTTTTTGTATTCGATGCAAGATTGCTTCTTTTTGCGGCCCTGTGCGTCAATCTTCTTGATGGGCTCAGAAAAAATGATGAAGCAAAGATTCTGCTTTTGTTCCTGTTTCAGTGGCTGAGGGCATAATCTATCAGGTTCAGTTTTTCGATGGGAAGCAGTAATCATGAGCCCCTCCGAATGGATGGCTGGTTGCAGAAGCCTGCTCTGGGATTGGGGAGTCTCGTGCAGATACCGGATAAGATTCAGAACTCCCTCAAGGTTGTTTTTTTTTCTCCTTCAGAAGAGGATTTTTTTTTTCCTAAGGAGCCTAAATTAGTTGAGCAGGTGTTAAGTCGTTTGGTTGGATCCTTCTACAGGTGCATTTTGGGCGTATCTTGAAGAAGAATGGCTTTGGTGGTGGTGAGGCTGATATGCTGATGATGCAAGCGCAGGAAACTTCTAGTACTGCTGCTGCTACTGAGGTTAGGTTGGATAAGCAGCTCCAAGCTTGGAAGAACAATCCTAGTTGGTCTGATGAACCTCCAGAAATCAAGGTATCTCTAATTCTTTCAGTACTAGAAGTCATACCGTCATAGACAAACCCGAGATTGAAGTTGGGCTCTTACAGAAATTGAAATGGTTATAGTTAACTGATTGTCTAAGAACTTTATGCTCATTGTAAAGCCCCAATATTTTCTTCAACCTCAGTTTGGTGCATTCTGTAATTTTGGGGAAAAAACACACTTATTATCATTGATCATTCTATTGAAGTTTTCAGGAAATATAGATGTAGGCGATTTTACTGTCTGAGTTGTTGAAATGCAAATGCTAATCTTATATGATCAAATCATTTTAGGTGACTGTGCCACAAGGCTCTCTTTGCAACTTGAATCTGAAATTTAAGGCAGGATTACCTCCAGATGCAGTTTACAACATTATAATTGATCCAGAGAACAAAAGAGTTTTCAAAAATATCAAGGTGTGTATATATGTGCTTTTAATTTCTGCAGTGACTACATAAGCAAGTCCAACTCATGTTTTTGTACATAGTTTGGAGTGAGTATATGTAAGATAGTCCTTGAATAGTGTAGTAGGAAACATGAATGTCTATGTTTCATAATATTGTGGAACTTGCATGATTTCCCCAAATTGGTTACTGATACTAGATGAGCCAGGTAGCTCTAGTATCTTAGCCAAGAGGCCAAGTACCCGTGAACAAGTTTTTCTTCATTTTACAGGAAGTAATATCACGTAAAGTTGTGCTTGATGAAGGGTCAACGCAAATAGTTGAAGTGGAGCAGGCAGCAATATGGAGATTTCTCTGGTGGTCTGGTGTTTTGTCAGTTCATGTTTTTGTCGACCAGAACAGAAGAAATCACACTGTAATAACTTCAAACCTTGCCACTATCTTTTGAGCAACAGGTGCCATACATTCTCAGATAGTCTGATATGTGGCTTCGTGCAACAACTATTGGCAGGTAAAATTCAAGCAAGGACGGACAGGCTTTATGAAGAAGTTTGAGGGTTGCTGGAAAATAGAGCCTCTATTTGTTGACAAGGAAGTATGCCATCCTTTAGATCCATGCACATTAGAAGAATACAATTCTTGCACCAATGGCACAGGAAGAGTTGGATCTTCCATTACCTTGGACCAGCTTATTGAACCTGCTATGTTACCCCCACCTCCGATTTCATGGTATTTGAGAGGGATTACCACTAGAACTACCGAGATGCTGGTCAATGACCTGATAGCAGAAACTGCTCGGCTGCGGGGCTTAGCAAATAATTCTGATGACAAGCAAGATGTTGAGGGAAAATGTGAAACTAATAGGGAACACCTAACAGAGGAATGCAAGGACATCAAGGAAAGATGGCGTCGGAGAAGAACAGGACGGCATGGAAACTCCCTTAGATTAACTTCTCAAGGATAATTTGCTTTAGGACAGGATGTATTGTAGGGCCAATTACTTGTACCCAATGCTAGGTCGCTTTACTTCTGGAATAATTTTAGAGCATTCACATTGATATTCTGTATGTTTCTAATAACATCGTGTGTCTGCCTTGTGAATTGCTTGAGACTGGATCATTCATGTAGTAAGATGGATGTTCAACATTGTATGATTGATGAAGTAAATAAAAATTCAAGTCCAGCAGCTATGTACAACTGAACATTTATCTTCCATTTCAACCATTTGTCTGAAGCACAACTGAACTTACTTGAACCTCACGACAGATCAAACATGATTAATATTCCTGATACAATGTGTGATAAACTGCTAATGTGAAAGCATATTGTTACCTCTTTTCGGGAAAATCACATGCTAAATTGGTGACTGAAAACTGAAGCTAGACAGAAGGACAGATGCCAACACTGAACACCTGAAGTCCTAACCCAAACTGACGGTAAACTCAAACTGAGCTGACAGCACAACCGGTTCATCCTTTCTCCAAAGCTGCAAGCCAAGAAAAGCCCCCAATTCCTTGCCGTTCTTGACATGCTCAAGGCAACACCTTTCTTCCACAATACCTATGATCCTCAACCCAAGTACATAGCTTCATAAACAGTACAAACACCATTAATCTTTTCATCCGATCGAGCACAACAACCCAAAACCAGCCATGTCCGGCCAGCCTCCGCCATCGTCGGCGATGCCGCCGCAGCCGCAGCCGTTTCGCTTCTGGCTTCCATACAGAAGCAATGCAGGATCAGGATCGTCTCGCCAGCAACCATGGCCGCCTCAGCCGCCGCCGCCGCCAACTCCGGCAGAACGCGCACCGAGAACATCGCCGGCGATGGCAATGAGGGAAGATGTCCCGATTCAAGGTGAATCGTCCGATGAATCGGACACGATTCCTGTGCAGAGTTTGGACTCGCCGCCGCGGTGGCGACGAGCCAGGACGCCGGCGTCCATGCCTAACCTGGAGCTCACGCTCTCGAGGTCGCCGCGCGGCGGCGGCGACGGCGGCGGCGGCAATGACACGAAGATCGCCATCTCCGGGTTCCCGAGGTCGCGGCTGTTCGACGGGGATCGCGCGCCGTACAGGCGGGAGATCGAGGACGGGCTCAAGAGCCTCGCCGGCCGCGACGCACCGGCGGCGAGGACGGACGGCGGCGGCGGCCAGGGGTACCGCGTCATCACGCTCGCCGGCCACAACGTCGGCGCCAGCATGGTCCTCGGCGGCGGCGGCGGAAGGGAGAACGCGCCGGAGACGCCGGCGGCGGCGGCGAACGTGAACAGCAACGTGCAGAGCGTGAATAACTCGTCGATGGAGGCGAGCACGTGCAACGCCGGCGACCCCGGCGTGCGCGTCGACATCAAGAACGCTCGCGACGAGTCGGTGATGGTGAAGAGGGAAGAAGAGAAGCCGAAGGAGTCGCCGGCGAGAAGGCGGCCGCCGCTCGCCGTGGCGCCGCCGACGAGGGCGAGACGGTGCCTGCGCGCGCTGATGATGGAGAGCGGGAGCGACACGGAGGCTGCGCCACCGAAGCCGAAGCCGGGAGCGTGTCGGTTTCAGTGCGTGGCGGATCACGCGGCGGCGACGGCGCCGGCGGCGACGACCAGCAACGGCGGCGGCGGCGGTGGTGATGAGGGGAAGAGCGGGGAAGAAGGCGGGAAGGAGAATTCGAGGTGAATTTGGAGTGGTTGTTTGATTAATTGACGGATTGGGGAGAGCGTGTGCTTTGATTTGTGATGGTTTTGTGCAAATATGAAACGAATTCTTTCGAAACAACGGAATGAAAATGGAGAAACTTGAGATGTTTTCTGACGGTGAATTTTCAGCATGAAAGCCCTGCTTTCTGTTGGCAAATGCTGTCATCTGTATCTCCAAATGCAATGTTCTATTCCAGCTCAACATCGATGGTTATGTTACTATCTGACAGGCTGAGCATTAAGCTAATTGCCTTGCAAAGGATTTTGCATGTCAGACTGAAAAGAACTTATCATGTAAATTTAAACACAGGGAACTTAAAAACAAAAATTACCGAGTGCCTAATGATCATAATATAATATTAGTGGAGTTTCAATTTTTTTTCCGGAGTCACGTGCATTATGTTGAATTATGATCCAAATCCAGTTATACTAGTGGACGGATCAGTACTCTATTAGGGTTTCACCGATATATATACCTTTTGTAAGCCGTCGTTCGGCGTTGTAACCCACCCCGATACAGTGAAGACTTTTGTTAGCTGGCGTCCGTGGTTTTTTCTCTCCCACCTTGGGAGAGGGTTTTCCACGATAAAATCATGTGTCCTCTGTGATTGATCTTTGTATGTCTGTCGTCCTATAGTTATATGTAGATGCATGCACCCCTGCTCCTGTTTGAACTCTGGGAAATGCTCCTTCTCTTGATTAAATTGATCTATTTCTCTCGAATTCTTATTAAAATGCTATAAACATCCTGCATGAGAAATAGGCAAAATCAAAACGTGATGCTAGAATAAGAAAATGCGCATGGAGATATCCTCCTGCCGAGGCCTTTCAGTCGTTCAAAAGGCATATCCCAGAATAAATTTGTTCGCAAGGGACAATTGCATTTTGTACCTCCCTGAAGGCCACAAAACATCCTAGGCGAAGAGATATCAAGGATCCTTTCTGTAGCAAAACTCTGGCCTCGAGCGTGTGCTTCTATTAACAACAAAGAGGGCAGCAAGCCAGTATTGCACAGTGCCACTGCGCGACAGAAAAAGAATAGGATATCAAGTGTGTGCTTCATTGCTCTTTATTTTTTAGAAAAAGGACAGGATATACCGATATACCCGGTCTCTACATCCAATTGGATGTACAACGCTACCGAAGACAGTGACGAAGCTTGAATCAATATATAGGAAGAGCCATGTGATTAAGCGTACAAATTAGAGGGTGTCATTTGATAAAGTTAACAATACATAGCAGAAAACTAAGAATTTTTATAGCAAATGAGCAAACATTGGAGTGGCCACAACCCACTGTGGCCCTAAAGAAGCTCCCGCCACTGCCGATAGAACACCCAGGTTTCTCGATTGATTAGGATTAAACTCGGGTGTTGCATGCATAATGCCCACACAAGCCAACGAGTGATTCTCCACGAGATTTTATTTCTTTAATCTATTTAAACCTCTATTTTAAAGAGTAAATAATTTCTAAATTAGTCATTGTGAACTTCATGGGCATATGAAAAACATAGCTGCCAATATTGCATTCACAAAATTAAAATGATCTAATCTAGTGCTCCGACCAAAAACATTTTTTTCCAGTGTAATAGAGATGCTATTTTTTAATATTATCCAATATTTTTAATATTATACACAAACATATCTAGCATCACATTAACATGCCTACATATGCATATAAAAAAGGGTAAACTCTTAAAGAGCTGTTTTTACAAATAAAATGCCACTAGGTTTTCTATATCTCCTCTTTTCCCCGTACAAAGTCTCCGAATCCGAAGTTCAGACACAAGGTTGGCAACAAACAAATTTCCGTAGAAAATCCAGGACACTCGCTGCTCTAAAACTAGGCAAAAGCACCACCGAAGTCTCAGCTCAGCAACTCCTCCCCCTCAACAAAGCAGAAATGGCGGCTTCTTGCGCGCTTACCCTCCCCTCCGCCTTCTCCGTCTCCACCTCCTCCAATCCACCCCGTCGTTTCAGGTACTAAAAACTTTTATCACAAACTGCCCCTGACCTGTACTGGTTCAAATCGATCTCTGTGCGTGCGAAGGATCGATCCCTTGATGTGTCTGATTTTGAGGCGTTCTTGGATGGATGCAGACGCTCTGGGGTGGTGGCCATGGCCAGCGTGGGTCAGAAGGTGTATGCGCCCGGCGTGGCGGTCTCCGAGGGCAATGGCGGGTTGCCGAAGATCGACCTCAAGTCCCCGCATGGGAGGTAATTCTTGTTTTGGTCGATTTGGGATTTTTTTCAGACGATTTTTTTTTATGGATAACTTGTGTGTGATTCTTGGAGGGTTTGTGGTGACTTATGGTTGTAAGTAGGAGGTATGCTCCCAAAGTGGGAGCTTGGTTGTGTTTTTTAGTAGAAGTGAGAGAAAGATTGGACTGCATTGAGCTGCATAATGCAGCAAGAGTAGCAGAATTATTTGTTGGGACAAATATGTATCATTGAATTGCTATTAGTGATATCTCTTTGACCAATGCTCAGAAGCTAAACTAGAAATAATTTTTTTTGGAGTGGTGAACCGATAGTTTGGTGTCCTTATTTTCTACGAAATACGGAGTACTTGATTGTTAGACTGTGAAGATTATGGCAGTGGGTGGTTTCATAAGTCTGGAAGGTTCATTGTTCATAATTTGGCACTGGGAGATGGAACTGTGCGTTAAGATAATCATACTGCTGTTATGATACTGATAACTTTGTAATATATTGAGGAAAAAAATTCTTGCAGCGAATTATAAACACACTGATGGCATAGTGATTTATTGCACAACTTTTCTGCTCAAAACCATTTTTTCCGAGCCTCACTCTGTGGTCTCTACTGCCAGTATTATAAACTAGTACCAGTACTGAACTGTCCGTGTGAGAGTACAAGTCCACGTTTCTATTGTCATTAATTGAGGTGGCAGTAGAAATCAATCTAATCCTTTAGATTAAAATAGATCTACGGTTTCCATGGTGCCTTGTGATTAATAAGCCAATACAAAATAGTATTAGGAGCCATGGATTACTAGAGTTTAATAATTTTGAGGTGCTAATTATGAGTAATGAAGATTTGCGCAATTTATTCCCGCAGTAGGATCTTGGTTACCTCTTAAACCTCAAAATTTAAAGTTTCTTTGAACTGACACAACAAAGATGTGCTAGACAGGTTTATACTTTTCTTTATAAATGTTCTGTTATTAATTATGTTCTCATATTATCCATGAAGTGAGGCTGAGATTTATCTATTTGGAGCTTGCGTAACATCTTGGAAAGCCCCCAGCGGAAAAGACCTTCTATTTGTCAGACCAGATGCTGTGTTCAATGGGCAGAAACCCATCAGGTTGGCCCTGAATTTCAAGTTAGATCATATAAAGCTTAAAAAATATCATGCTAACCATCTTGTTTTCTGAAACCAGTGGTGGAATCCCACATTGTTTCCCCCAATTCGGTCCTGGTGCCATGCAGCAGGTTTGTGAAACCAAATTTTCTGTTGTAGGCTTGTAGCCAAGAAACTAATATTGAAAAGTTCAATATCTGCATTAACCTGAAATACATGTAACAAGTTAAGCAGTGGATCCCAAGTTAGTCTTCGGGCTTATATAGTTTTACATGTACCATGGTGTTGACAAGTTAATGTTCATGACTTCATGCACATTCATCATCAACTGCAGAAGAATGTTTTGTGCTGCACCCTTGTTTTCTCTAAGCAAACAAGTCTATTTATTCTTTTGTTTTACAGCATGGATTTGCAAGGAACGTGAATTGGTCTATCGCTGATTCAGAAGCTAATGAAGGAGATCCAGCTGTAACTTTGGAACTAAAAGATGACTCTTATAGCCGTTCAATGTGGGATTTCAGCTTCCAAGCATTGTATAAGGTTATACCCTGCTATCTTACTATGTGTGGTTGTTCCTTGTTTCACTCACAAAATCAGAATATTATCAGCACTATTCTATGAGTAAAATTCCAATTAATTGTTTTTCAGGTTGCACTGCACTCTACAAGCCTGTCAACAACCCTGAAAATAACAAACACAGACGATAAGCCTTTCTCGTTCAACTCAGCACTCCACAACTATTTCCGTGTAAGTTGCAGTTTCTTGAAAGGAACCCATATCCTATCTGTTATCAAACAATTCATTGTTTAAATTCTCATAACTTTGGTCCTGCAGGCTTCAATTTCTAGTGTCTCAGTGAAAGGTCTCAAAGGCTGCAAGACTCTAAATAAGGATCCTGACCCCAAAAATCCTTTGGAGGGCCAAGAAGAGAGGTCAGTTTGCATTTTGATCAATCAGTTTATTGTTATTTCTGAATATTTTTTATTCGTCTATACATTACAAACATTTGAAACTCCTATGGTCGCACGTTTTTCCCATAATGCATTCCTATTCCTAAATGGTTCACCGCATTAGTGGAAAATAAGAGCTAGACTCTGGTTCCTGCTAGGGGGGTTTATTCCTGGCTTGAACCGGGCTGGAAAAAACGTGACGCCATTATTTGTTCCTCTGCCAGCAGCTTGCCGTGAATGTATGCTCCCTGGAGGGTTATTAAAAAAATGTAATGGACACCCCCTTGTTCTTGCCTTTTTGTCACTGGATTTGCCACTTTCCTAGATGGCAACACTTCTAGCTGCTTGATACTATTTGCTTTTGCACTGTTTGTCTTTTTCCAATCCGTATTTGACCTTGGAAATAAATGTGCACTCATTTTAGTGATGTAGCATTGTTTAAGACGCAGAACAAAATTTAAATATTAGACATGCTTCTGAGCCACTTCATATGATACAGGGAAGAGGTAACATTTCCAGGATTTGTTGACTGCATTTACCTTGGTGCACCAAGTGAGCTCACTCTGGACAATGGATTGGGTGACAAAATTGTGATATCAAATGCAAAGTACGCTGAACTAATTTGTTAAAATTAATGAAACTTCTTAAATATTAGATGACTAATACTTGTGGCTAAATTTTGAATTACAGTTGGTCAGATGCAGTGCTCTGGAATCCTCACTTGCAGATGGAGGCGTGCTACAAAGATTTTGTCTGTGTTGAAAATGCAAAGGTATGACAACTAGTAGAAATTAACAAATGCACCTGAAATTTCACTGAATATTGTTAACAAGAAAATTCGATAGTATGTAATGTTCACTGATGATATGATCAATTGCATCATGCAGATTGAAACAGTACAACTGGAGCCAAAACAATCTTGGGTGGCGGAGCAGAAAATTGAACTGATATGAAGCTAATCAGCGAAGAACAATATACAGCTTACCTTTGATAGGGACCTCTGTTTTTCTTTACAACATAAAATACAAAGGTCATACCCAAATATATTATCTTGACCGTGGCATTTTGTTAAGTGTTTTAAGTGACAAATAAGTAAATAAATAAATTCAGCTGCTCTTGCGTTCCTCTTTTTTACAAAAGAGATGTTTTCTAACTTTCTAACCTCTGTCCGACGCACATCGTGGCATCTTACAAGGAATACTTTTGGCGGTTTGAAATTCAGAGGACTATGTTGAAGTGAAATCGACTTGGCATTTATTCATATTCTGTAGTGGGGAACAGACTATGAAGTGTTGCGATCAGTTTATCCATTTCAGTTTGTCACTTTTGCTGGATGTCCATCTTTCTGAAGTGAAATATTTATAAATGCCTTACAAACAATCCTGCATATGCAGTGTTGTATTAAAAGTGAAGCGATACTCAACCCTAGTTTTATAGATTCAGCCAGTGCAAAATTGTTCTCTGCACCCTCACAAGTCAATCATATATCAAGACCCCAAACAAAATTAACAATAAATGATGATATCAAGCTAATTTGGAAATGAAACTAGTCGTGCAAGTGGTATCCTTTCTGAATGCTGCTTCTTGGTAGTAGGCTACAGAGCTAGATCATATGATCCCTTCACAGAAGATATGTTACACTTGCATCCCAACTCTAAATACGGCCAAAAGTTGAGCTATGAGTAAAAGAAAAACTAGTTACAAAGGCAAAGTATAGCGACATTACAATTCATGAGGTTCAGTTGCTAGGCCATAAGCTAGTTTCGCGGAGTCAAGTGTATTGGCAAGAAGCATCGCAATGGTCACCGGCCCCACACCGCCAGGAACTGGAGTAATAGCAGAGGCCACTCTCACTGCTTCTTCGAAGCATACATCTCCAGTTAATCGATAGCCGTAATCACTGGTTGGATCCTAAAACAATATAATAATTAGTTATGGCTAAGTAGGTAAAAACAAGTCAAGCCAGAAATGAGAAAATGCAATGATGTACAATTCCATTAAAAACCTCGAGTAGAGGGGCATTGCTTACTAGGCGTCACATCGATTTACATTCATAATTCATGAATCATGCTATGATAGCGTATTTGAAATGCTGAGACAGACTCACATGGAGAATGACAACTATAATCAGGACTCAGTTAAAGTAACGTTTCATCATTTATTTACATGCTACTGGAAATGGATATGTTTAATAAATAACACCAACAGTCCTACAGATGTTGTAAATCAAGCATTACTTATATTCTTGAACAGGCCTACTATAAACAATATTTCTTTACCTCAATTGGGTTTGTTCCAACATCAATCACAACTGCACCTTTCTTTAACCAGCTTCCTCTTACAAGATTGGCCACTCCAGCAGCTGAGATGACAATATCAGATTGATGAGTAATCTCTTCTGGATTTGTTGTGAAGGCATGGATAATACTAACAGTGGCATGATGTCTCTGGGAGAAAAAATGTTGCTAGTTTGTTACTTTCTTACACCACTGTCCTCATAATAATACAGTAAAACCTAAGATAATAACTATGCTTTACCTGTAAAAGTAAAGAAGTAGGCAACCCGACAACTTTGCTTCTCCCAATCACAGTGACATGCTTTCCCATGAGCTCAATCCCAGATTGGAGCAATAATTCAAGGCAAGCCTTTGCAGCACAGGGCACAAATAAAGGTTTCCGACTTCTGAGGGCAAGATTACCAACATTCATTGGATGGAAACCATCCACATCCTTCTCTAGGCTAATAGCGCTCAGAATCCTTTCCTCGTCCATATGCTGATTTATACAAAATTAGCAAGTTGAATAGATAGCTTCATGTTTACTTTAGCACGATTGGAAATGATATAACAAAGTGTGGATTTAAAGTAAACTGAATCTTCACCAAACATACTGAAAATGCAAACTACATAAGAAAAGATAACTGAAGTTGGCTGCCGAAAATTTGCATTCATCATCAAACAAAACATTCATCTAATGGGTGCACGAGAAAGGTTTAATAATACCAATCTACTAAATCCAGGTTCATGAAGTAGCAACGCTAGAACATTTGGCCATATTACCAGTGGTAGAGGTAGTTGCACGAGGATGCCATGAACAGATGGATCTTCGTTGAATCTTGACACAGAATCCACCACTTCATCTTCAGTACAGTTCCCAGGCAATTCCGCCAGCAAAGACTTTATTCCAACTTCCTCACAGCCCTTTATTTTGTATCGCACATATGATTGAGAGTCCCTTCTATCGCCAACCAATACGACAGCTAGGCCAGGCACATGCCCCACTGCATTTTTCATTTGACGAACTTCTTCAGCGATCTGAAACCTTATGTCCTCCGCAACAGACTTGCCATCAATAATGGTTGTGGTGGATTCATAATCAACTACAAAAAAGACAAAAGTACAAGTTCACACCATCAGATAATTAGCATAAGACTAATCAACAATAATAACATAAGGCTCCTTCTATGGCCCATCAATTGTGAAGAACTGAAACATAGCATTGTTTTCCTGGAAAAGGAAGCGAGTCCACAGCCATGAAGGGTATCAAACCTATAAATTTCCCTTCAGCCTTGCACCAACTAAACAGAAGAACATTGCAGCCGCCAAATAACACTACTCTATACCCTACAGCATGGTTTCAGGCTTTCAGCTTAGCTCAAGCAAATCTGTAATCATTTTTCCCTGCTGCATCTTCAAATCTTTCGTGTGCTTGCAAATTACAGAAACCAAGTAGAGCTACTAAAAAACTCAACACTTGCATTCAAGTTGAATTAACATTTCTGTTCTACCAATAACTCCACTCTCAGATGTCACCATGCATTAGCAACAACTACTACAGGATCTGGAAGTTGGGCTCTGCACCAATCAAACGAGTCACTGAATTTAAGTATCTGCGATCTCCCACAATTCATCAACTAACCCCAAAACCATTTGAATACTTCACACATCATCTCCCAGCGAAATCGCTCATCCACAGGGGCACACCGCACACGCCTAGCGTTTGACCACACCTCTAAGGATTTACCAGCAAGCTCCGCTCACCTCCGGCGCTCCCTGGGGAAGGCGGCCGTGCCGCGGTGCGCGGTGGTGGGTCCCAGGTGTCGGGGATGTCCGGCCCGAGAAGGCGGCTGCTGCTGCTCCTCCGCCTCCTCCCCTTCTCCTGCGCCGCTGAAGCGGCAGCCTCGTGGAGCCCCGCGCGGGGCGCGCGAGTGAGGAAGTAGACTAGCGGTGTAGTGGGGCGCCGGCGAGCGGCCGCGAGCAGGGCCACGGCGGCGCCGCCCATCTCCGTCGATGCGGCGGCGAGCGCTCAACGTTGTCAGAGCTCGGAAGTGACGTCGATGGAAGATTTGGTTGGGCTTTTTGGGCCACGTTGATTCGGCATTCGTCTAAGGATATTTTGTCACAGTTTGTTTCCCTTTTTCTCCTTTTGAAATAAACATTTTGGACTAGTTTAGTACTGTAGCATTTTGCGCCACTGGTTTGAATTGTCTCATTTCGGGGCAGAAATATACTTTGGCATGTGGCAGATGGCTGTTTGGGCGTCATTATCGTGGTATATTCCAGTTGAAATCTTTGCTGGATACTTCCTCCGTGAAGTACTTCACAACACTATCCAAAATATTGTCACTGTATTTATTTTAAAGAAAAAATTATATTCAAGGAAACCGAAAACATTGGACTGAATGGAAGGGTTGTTTAGACTGTTATCATTTTAAATCTTTCCATGCCAAAATTTGGTGAATGTCCTCTGTGCCATCCTCGCTTGGGTGTTCGGAACCTCTTGTTTGACTATTCAGAATAGTTTTTATATCTTTTTTGCACATAATTTCCAAATTGCTGAGATGTGTGTTTTGAGAAAATTCTACGGTTTAAAACTTAAATTAATCTATATTTCAAGTTTAAAATAATTAATTTTTAATTAATCACGTGTTAACGTGAGTTTCTTGTTTTGCGTCCTCTTGACCATTTTGCCAAGGTGAACTACCGAACACAGCCCGAGTTATGTATTCAGACACTTACAAAATCATGTTTAGGAGTACTAGATCCAGGGCGGATCCGGGGATACGCTTTCTTAGGCTGAAGCCTATCCTATTTTTTTTTTTTGCAAAAAAAATTAAAATAGTTAAGATATATGCTATAGATTAGGTTGGAGAGGTCCTGGAGAAGATTACCTAAAAAAAGAAAAATGCTATGCCTACTTAAATGTTCTGTACTAACTTCGTATTAACATTGACGTGTCATGCTGTGAGTCAATCTAGAATTTTTTTTTAACTTCCATTTAGTTCGATCAAATGGACGAGAGTTTTGTTAGCAAAGTTTAGTAAGAATTTTTTTAAGTACGTGTAGCAGTGTTAAAAAAAAACAAGAGGCCCTCTGTTCTCCGTAGCCATATAATGAAAAGCCCATCGGCTGATATGCCCAATAGGTAGGGCCAATGGCCCAATATAATGCTTGTTGGCCTGGCCCATTTGTTTAGTTATGGTTGGACTTGAGAGAGGCAGCGAGATTCCTTCCCAGTCCTGACCGACTTCCCCAGCCGCCAGACGGAGAGAGGTGCGGCAGTGGGCAGCGGCGGCACGCGCCGAGGAGGCGGCGTGGGGACGCGGGAAACGCAGTAGGCGGCAGGGATTGGGCGGCAGCGCGGCGACTCGCAGGTGGCAGCCGCGGCGCATCAACGCCGACGCAGGCAGAAGCCACGACTGCGCGGCAGCGCGAGGGAGCTGTGGACAGGGAGCTCGCCGGGGATTTGGCAACTCAGCTCAGGCAAGGATTTTTTTTTCCATTTGTCGATTTGATTTGTATTTTTATGTTTCTACGAGGATGCCATTTATGTTTTTTTTTAATGATTGGTAGATTTGCAATGTACTAGAAGAAAAGAACACTGCTTAATTATTATGCAAATGCAAGCAATTCAAATGACACACCTGATGAGGGCAAGTCGAACAAAAAGACATTGAACAGAGTCTGATCCTAGTGAAATTATTGCCAATCCAGCAAACGGGTACAAATAGATGATTATTGCTCATAAAATTCAAGATGAAGTGAGGAAAGCATATTTGTTGAATGGTCCAAATAGAACACCTGGCTTGTTTTTTTTTTTCCTAAGGTCTAAGAAGATACAGCATGTACTTATGAGGTACTCTGTTTTGTGTGTTTTTACATTAGATCATATGTATTTACTATATTTGCCGCGTAAAACTATGTATAATGTACTAGGGTTTAGTTTAACAACTTTGATTCAAACTTTGAGCCCATTCTCCACTTTTATCCTGGCTTCCTTATTGAAGTCATGTACTTAGAATCTCGACACTGTTATAATCATGTCTAGGAGTGCTATATCCCACTAGGGGTGGAGACAGGCTTAGGGCAGATTGGACTTGAGCCATAACCTTGTCTTTTAAATTCTCATTAGATTGTACTCCCTCTGTTTTATAACATAAGAGTTTTGACTTTTTTTCTTGTAATATTATTTATTTTATTTGTGACTTATTTTATTATTAAAAGTACTTTAAGTACAACTTATTTTTTTATATCTATACTAAATTTTTAAATAAAATGAATAGCCAAATGTTGCAAATAAAAAATCAAAACTCTTATATTATAAAATAGATAGAGTATAAAAATTAGTCAAAATTTTAAAGACACAAGCAATACATGTTTAGCCCTACTCTTGCAAATTATTGGTTCCACGTTGGATCCCACATGTTTCGCAAGTTATATTACACCCCCATAATTTACTCGGTTTAAATTAGGTCACATTTAGTTCCAAGAACATTTTGGGATTGGGTGTAACATTTTTGACCAGATGTCGAAACGAGTTTTCGGACACGAATTAAAAAACTAATTTTATGACTAGCCTAGAAATCGCCAGGCAAATCTTTGGCCCTAATTAAGCCGTCATTAGCACATATAAGTTACTGTAGCACTTATGACTAATCATGGCCTAATTAGGCTCAAAATATTCATCTCGCGATTTCCATCCAAACTGTGCAATTAGTTTTTTATCTATATTTAATGCACCATTTATGTGTCAAAATTCGATGTGATGTTTTGGGAAAAACTTTTGGAAAGGCCTTATAAACAAATTTGTATGAATTGAAGAGAGATTTTAGTTTTCTGTATTCCCCGCAAAATAGTTGTCTGCATATAGATGGAATTTCCATTCAGTACTAGTACTAACAGATCGTCATGGGCTCAGGGCTAAAACAAATCTGCAAGCTGTCAAAGCAGATTGTTTGAAGACGGCGTCGATGCGCCCTTCCCGCCACCTCCGTTCGGCGGCGCGGCAGCGAAGCCACCGGCTGCCGGCCGCGGCCGCCGGCGACGCCTCCGAGGGGAGGCTTGACGCGGAAGTGATCCGGCGCAACAAGGCAATCACGGCCCACATGCGCGCCGGCCGCGTCGCGGACGCGGAGCGCCTCTTCGCCGCCATGCCGCGCCGCTCCACCTCCACCTACAACGCCATGCTCGCCGGCTACGCCGCCAACGGCCGCCTCCCGCTGGCGGTCTCCCTCTTCCGCGCCATCCCCCGCCCGGACACCTTCTCCTACAACACCCTCCTCCACGCGCTTGCGGTCTCTTCCTCCCTTGCCGACGCGCGTGGCCTGTTCGACGAAATGCCCGTGAAGGACTCGGTCACCTACAACGTCATGATCTCGTCCCACGCCAACCACGGGCTTGTCTCACTCGCGCGGCACTACTTTGAGCTTGCGCCGGAGAAGGATGCTGTCTCGTGGAACGGCATGCTTGCGGCGTATGTCAGGAATGGACGGATTGAAGAAGCAAGGGGTTTGTTTAATTCGAGGACAGAGTGGGATGCGATCTCTTGGAACGCTCTGATGGCAGGGTATGTGCAGTGTGGTAAGATGTCAGAGGCAAGGGAGCTGTTCGATACGATGCCTGCGAGGGATGTTGTATCCTGGAATACTATGGTCTCGGGCTATGCAAGAAGAGGCAATATGGTGGAGGCGAGAAGGTTGTTTGATGCAGCTCCAGTGAGGGATGTATTCACATGGACAGCAGTCGTGTCTGGGTATGCACAAAATGGAATGTTAGAGGAGGCCAGGAGGGTTTTTGATGCCATGCCAGAGAGGAACCCGGTGTCCTGGAATGCAATGATGGCAGCCTATGTTCAGCGGAGGATGATGGATGAAGCAAAGGAACTGTTCGACATGATGCCCTGCAGGAATGTGGCATCATGGAACACAATGTTGACAGGGTATGCTCAGGCAGGGATGTTGGTGGAGGCAAGGGCAGTTTTTGACACGATGCCAAAAAGGGATGCGGTCTCCTGGGCTGCAATGCTGGCTGCATATTCTCAGGGCGGTTGCAGTGAGCAAACCTTGTGGTTGTTTGTTGAAATGGGGCGGTGTGGTGAATGGGTGAATAGATCAGCATTCGCTTGTGTGTTGAGCACATGTGCTGACATTGCTGCACTTGAATGTGGAATGCAGCTTCATGGGAGATTGATTAGGGCTGGTTATGGGGTGGGATGTTTTGTTGGGAATGCACTTCTAGCTATGTACTTTAAATGCGGGAACATGGAGGATGCTCAGAATGCATTTGAGGAAATGGAGGAGAAGGATGTAGTTTCATGGAATACCATGATTGCTGGTTATGCCCGACATGGTTTTGGAAAGGAAGCACTTCAAATATTTGATACAATGAGGACAACATCCACCAAGCCAGATGATATTACTCTGGTAAGAATTTGTTTCCTGGAATATGCATTTTTAAGTATATTGATCAGAAAAGTTGCACTGCATGCAATTATTGTTGCTAAGTGCTAGCAAGTTCACCCACTTCTGATAAAATATTTATAAAGAAGTGTCAACAGTGAGAACTGGCCCAGTTTAGTAAAAAAAAAGGGCACTAGTAAAAAGTCTAGCTGTTTTCGTTTTTAGTAGTAATAAACAAGAAAATTTGTTCCCTTGTTACTTATGGTTTTGGGGTAATTTTTCAGGTTGGAGTGCTTGCAGCATGTAGTCATTCTGGCTTGGTAGAGAAAGGCATTTCATACTTCTACTCAATGCACCATGATTTTGGTGTGACAGCGAAACCTGAACACTACACATGTATGATAGACCTCCTTGGGCGGGCTGGACGGTTGGCTGAAGCACATGATCTTATGAAGGACATGCCATTTGAGCCAGATTCTACTATGTGGGGTGCATTGCTCGGTGCAAGTCGGATCCACCGCAATCCTGAACTTGGCAGGAGTGCAGCTGAGAAAATATTTGAGTTGGAGCCTGAAAACGCTGGCATGTATGTGTTGCTTTCAAATATATATGCGTCTTCTGGGAAATGGCGTGATGTGGGGAAAATGAGAGTTATGATGGAGGAGCGGGGTGTGAAGAAGGTGCCCGGATTCAGTTGGATTGAAGTGCAGAATAAAGTCCACACTTTCTCAGTTGGTGATTGTGTGCACCCTGAGAAAGAAAAGATATATGCTTTCTTAGAAGAACTTGACATGAGAATGAAGAAAGCTGGCTATGTATCAGCTACAGATATGGTTTTGCATGATGTGGAGGAGGAAGAGAAGGAGCACATGCTCAAGTACCACAGTGAAAAGCTTGCTGTTGCTTATGGAATTTTAAATATTCCTCCTGGAAGGCCTATCCGAGTGATAAAGAACCTCAGGGTATGTGGAGACTGTCACAATGCTTTCAAGTATATCTCCACAATTGAGGGCAGGCTGATCATATTGCGTGATTCTAATCGCTTTCACCACTTTAGAGACGGTTCCTGTTCGTGTGGAGATTACTGGTGATGGCTAATTAGATTTCTAGTGCAATGAATCCCCAAAGGATCTGTAGTTGACAACACAACAAAGATGGTGCGACGCAGGCTACAGAGCATGCATCCTAATGACTAACTCTGACCATGTCATTTACAGGCCTTCTACTAAACCACCAATTCAAAAGGATACTATAGGTTGGTGATTGCTTCTGTTCTGAGTGAAGAGGTGATACCTAGACAAAAACAATACAAGAGCATAATTCCAGTGTCATGTGATGGACTGATGGTAGCTCACCTAACAGTCTCAAGGGACAAGTTTGCTGAGGCATGTTTAGATTGGAAAAAGTTTGTACAACAACGTGCTAATCCTCTCCTGTTAGTGTCATCTTAAGGTACCAATATAACTGAGGTGTACTGAAAATCAAGGGTCATACTTATTTTTTGTTTTAGGCCACCAACATATTATAAATCTGTAACTACATTTTTTCCTGTTACCAGGTATTCGATTGAAATCGAGGATGACGTAAATATTCAGTGCAAGTATTCTCTGTTGAACTCACATACTGGTGTTTATAAAGCAAGCAAAAGATAGCAGCAATTGATATTTTGTTATTCCATTTATGTGACAATAAACATGCCAGAGAAATAGCCTGATGAGCTTACAAGAGAAGTTGGTATTCAAATAAAAATCTGTTGTTAATGCAGCTAAACTTTGCATGATATATCAGGTGCAGCTATCATCATGAGAAGAAATTATCTGTGGAGCATATCATGTGCCTGGTCAGGTTGTTATCATGGTGCAGCCGGCAAGTAGCACAGCATCTGAGTATGTGTCCCCAAGCTGAAGATTTTGTTCAGTGAAACCTAACAGTGAAGGCATCTTCAGATCTGCGGTTCTCACTAATATTGTAAGTTCTACATTTCCTTACAATACTTCATCGAACTAGTTGCTTAATTCAATACTTGGCCTGAAATTTTACATGGAAAACATATGGATGGTAGTTGTTTGCTCTTGACAGTCTGATCGTAAAATACAACTATTTCAACCAAGGTTTAAATTGCGATCTTTTGCAGTTTCATGGCATTGTGTCCATAAGCCATAACACTGAAATAGATCACAGTTTTACATTCTGGAGCCAAAATTTTACACACTAGAGGAGCTTGTCATTTGATCTCCAAAAGACCATAGCTATGTTAACGCTGCCACAGCCTGATCCAAAACGCTGCTTTCAACTTTCAACATATTTTTTAGAAAGCTGTGTACTAAACAAGCTTATAAGCCACGCAGCAAACAAACGTGCATGCACGCTGGGTGGCCTTGTACAGAGCCTAGAATTCACTGCTTTCCACATTGCCTCCCCTTTTGAGTAAATTGTGCCGGCACATGGCCATTTGCTACCTCTCTCAAGGTTTCTTTTCGTTGGCGCGTCCCCGCTGTGCCTATCTCCTTCCTCACCTGCCGCCGTCACGCGTCCCCACCCACGGCCACGTGCCGCGGCGGGCGTCCCTGTCATCAGCCGCCTCCATCCTCGGGCGTGCCTGCCGCGTTCGCCGCTGAATCCTCCTGATCCGTCTCCAATCTCCCATCACCGCATCCATCGATTGGTATGATTCTCAATCACCACTGCAATTTTAACACATGCGTTGATAACTCTAATTTCTGTTGTCAAAATAGCTTCCTTCAGAGGCTGGGAAGAAAGCTATCTGTCATCTCAAGATCAGGTAAATTTATTTCTGTCATATACAATCTAACTGTTATTTTCCTTTTTCTTTTGTATCATGGATATGCCTACAATCTTGTTTAGTGCACAACCACGTGTTCCTAAATTATGCAAAGAGTTGATGCAGTGTCTCGATAGAGTGAGACCCTAAACTACATGTACCCATTGCTCTTTTTCTGTATGGAGCACAGTTAGGTTATAATTTTGTAGGGTTCTTTGCTGTTTTTTTGTTCCCTAGCCTACATTAGTCGCTTTAATTCCTTTCAGCCTAATGATTAAATTAGTAGTGACACTCTACATTGTACTCCATTTTGTTTTCAGGTTCATCAAGAATACCATTTTGTTTTCAGGTTCAGACGCTTCAGCTTGTATTAATTTGATCTCCCTGATAAACATGAAAGTCAACAAAAGAAGCTATCTTTTGATTTTACAGAAAGGAACAACAAGTAATATATTGAAACAGATTGAAACATATGAACAACAGGATCAGAGTTTATTTCTCATGAGACTGTAACATGTATAGTTAGTCACCAAATATGCACTGCCATCTCATGTGTCTCATCCAATAATCACTCTCTTTCAATATTGAAACATATGAACAACAGGATCAGAGTTTATTTCTCATGAGACTTCAGGTCTGTCCTAGCACTCTCTTTTACACATATCCCTTTTACAGTAATTATATATGTAATTTTTCGACGATTCCTTTATTAGGCCCTCTTGCTAATATTACCAGTAAAGTAAGTGTCGGTGCTGATTTGAAAAGGAAGCATGCAACATCCACTTCAGGTCTGTCGTAAACACTCTGTTGCACCTGTCGCTGCCTATTCTGAGTTCTGACTACCTTTCACAATAGGTACATCTATACCAACGCCCCATGCCGCTCCGTTCCTCCTCGCCGCCTCATGCCGCAGCCGCCACTGGACTTCCACCCTGCTCACTGCCAACGGCCCTCCCCTAGAGCTCCTCTCCTCTGGCGGCAAGGTCCTCGGCAGCAGGGGCAGGACCCTTTAATCCGATGTTCTCTTCCCTGCAGCGAGCATGGCCATGGAAGTCGTCGTCCTGCTGGCTTGCTGTATGGTGTATCATTTGGTTACTTTGATTAATTTTCCTGAAAATACTAATGATTCGGTTGGCTTAGAAGGCAATTTAATAGAAGTATATAATATTTGCAGAATCTAGCTGGGTTCCTAGCTCAATTTTCTCTTGTCATAATTGAATTGTGCCTGACATTGAGTGAAAATATTTCTTGATTCTCGTATCTTAATCATACTACATCTGGTCAATGTTTCTCTTTACAAATGAAAAATTATACTGTTAGTGAATCAGAAGAAAATTGTGTACATGTTGGATTTGCAAGCATGAAATGTCCTTTAAATTTTGGGAAGGCCATACTGACACAATTATCTCACTTTCCTGCTATTATGTCTAATAGAACAAAATTAAATTTTGCCAACAGTGAGGACTGAGAACTGAAATTGACTACACTGGAATTGTAATGGATTATTAATATCTTTTTTTCTCATTGTTAGACTGGGAACATAAATCATTTTTTAATTGTACATGATCATCTATACTGATTGAATGTAGCTCTCTTAACATATTTTAACCTCTGTTGCGTCGCACAGGCGCTTGACTATATGGAAGAATGCACCATTCCATCTGTAAATTGATGTCATGTATTGCACTAACACCGGAGCGTTTACTATTTGTTTGCTTGGGAACTCTCAAATTGGTTTGCTATGATGAACTAAATTGAACTCTTAAATTAATTTTGCTTGAATGACTGAAGTATGAAAATGTGCATTGCAGATTTTCAGGCGGGGTATCTAAATTTCTATATTTGTTGATTATTCATTTGATTTAGTTCTGGTTTTCCACCTTTACAATGGATAGCAATTTTGGGGTTTCCCAACCAACGTCATCAAACAAGGTGATTTTTTCATTGGTTTAGCTGTGTATGTTATTCACTCAATTAGGATATTTTTGCATGCTATTGTTGCCAATATTTATACATTTGTAGGCACTTTTATCTGTCATTAAGGCCATTTACTGTCAGTTTGAACAACATTTTTATGTGGTTCTGAGCTTCTCAGGAAACATATATAATTTATGCCCCCATCATCAGTTAATTAATTTCTGGTTAGAAAAGCTCATGCAGGGGTCTTCATCTCTGAACTTAGTACGTCAAAGAATATAATTGCAGATCGTATAGATAAAAAAAAGTTTGAGATTTTTATTATTATCTAACTTTGTTTTGGAGCCCATATTGCCGTTACCTGCCAGGCAAACCAAGAAAGGAGCAGAACAAGATAGGCTCTTGAAATCAGTTAATACGCAGCTGCAAATTCATTTATATTTTTTAGTCATTTAGATGTACCTTGTATTGTGTATTTGTTTTATGCACAACCTCTCTATTCATCTGGAATGACTATATATTAAAAATGGTTGGACACAATTCAAGGAAACGGGCTGGTTTGTGTTACCTTGAGCTATTCTTAGGCAACAAAATAATTTTCATGGCGGTGACTGTTATTTTGGTCCATATTTGACTACTCTATTGTTTCTTTCGAGGTTCCTTCTTTTGCGATCTGAAATTTAATCCCATGGTTCTTTTCGAAAATTTTGTGCTTCAGTTCTAAAATTTATTCGTATGATGTCTATAGTGAATAGAACTGGATCAAAATGCAACAGATTTAATCTAGACCAGGATGAGCATATCATTATTACAATTTCCTCATGTTGTTTGGATTTTGGACATGACTGGCACTCTCGCTGCTCTGATAACAGTGTGCTGAAAATGTTTGTTAGAACTTCTCTCAGCGTTTAATTGATGGGCTGGCAACAGTTTTCTAAATATTTTGGGTTCACCTTCTGAAGCTACACTTTAGCTTGTTGGTGGTTGCAAATTGGTGAATGGTGAATGGAGAGCAGGAGAAGAGGAAAGGAAACAATGTGTGCAATTGTTTTTTCTGAAAAAAAAAATTGTCTGGTATACCATGTAACAAACTATAAGTCTGTAAACATAAACAATATATTAGGCCAATGGTATATTTATTACATTTGGTTGCAATGCATAGGCAAATACTGTTGTTTATCAACTGTTGGGAGGTAAAATGAGGGGAGACCTCGTTCGATTCATTCGCTATGTTTTTTTACTCCATTGATGTAGAGGCTTTCTCAAAAAAAAAAAAGAAGAATTACACGGTGCACATTTGACGTTATTTGCACAATTTTTAATATATTTACGGGACAATTCATAATATTTATTCACCCATGCAACGCATGGGCACTCAGAAACTTCCATTTCTATGGTTTGAACCTGAAATGAAGAATGAACATGGCATGCCGGTACCGAGGATGGTGCAAATATAGTGTAAGTATGCTCTGTTTAACTCAAACAATGGTTGGTAAAGAAAGCTGAAGATAGCTGCAATGGGTATTTTGTTATGTCATTTCTGTTGAACAAGGATGCCAGAAATTGAGATGGGCGTATCAAAACAGTCGGTTGTTGCTCACATAATGATTCATTATTAATGTAGTTAACTTTGCATAATTTATCAGGTGCTACAACCTAAACGTGAGAAGAAATGGTCTGTTTGAACATATCGTTTATCTGAACTGGTAATTGTCAGTAATGCAGCCAGCAAGTAGCATGGTGGCTGAGTGTTGCCAAGCCGAAGAAAGATGAGAAAATTGCCTTTTTGACACTAAAAAAAATAGAGGTTGCCTATTTGACACCCAAACTACAAATCTTGCCTATATGTCCACAAACTCACTTTTCTTTGCCAAAATGACACTACCGTCCATTTAGCCCTCTAACGGTGTTAAGTGTGAGGGGAAAAGACCATTTTGCCCCTGGT
>CM002487.1:5847136-5857919 GCA_000325765.3 Leersia perrieri | reverse complement strand
TCATTTGCATAAGGGTATTTTCGTCTTTTCTCCTAGCCTTTCTTCTCCAACTAACGGTGGCTGACGAAAAACTGGACGGGAGTGTCATTTTGGCAAAGAAAAGTGAGTTTGTGGACATATAGGCAAGATTTATAGTTTAGGTGTCAAATAGACAACCTCCATTTTTTTGTGTCAAATAGGCAATTTTCTCAAGAAAGATTATGTGGCTGTCGGTGTAAGTTGTACGTTTTCCTTACAATAACTTCATCAAACTATTATCTCAAAAAAAAAAAAGCTTCATCAGACTATTTGCTTGATCCATATGCTCTGCCTGAAAGTTTATATGGAAAGCGAAAGGAGGATAGGTGTAACCATGATAACCCTATGGCAGCCCCTGATTTAAAACACTGCCTGCAACTTTCAATATGTTGTTTAGAAAGCTGTGTGCCAAACATTCTTATTAGCCACACAGCAGACAGACGTGCACGCACGCACGCACGCACGCTCTGGAAATAGAGTGGCATCTTGTCCAGAGTCTAGAAAAATCACAGCTTTGCACAAAGTCATTTTAGTAATTCTGAAGACTGTCAAGGTTTCTTAACGTTTGGGCAGAGCCTAGGAATAAAATTGCTGAAAGTATCTGACAGAAACTTCCATTCCCAGCCTACCTGAAAACCTGAAGGTCTTTTCTCTTTTGAACTGAAGAAGGAACATGGCCTGCTGCTGACGAGGAGGACGCATGTGTTGGGTATGTCAAAGAAAAAACAAGGCAAAACAAAACGACCATATGCCAGTGAGGCTGGCAGCTCCACCCGTTTTGCTATTCCTGGGGGGCCTCTGCAACAACAACAAGAACAACAACGTTGTCTCCACCTCTCTTCCTCTTCCTATTCTCGTATACTACACCCCACCCGCGCCATTCCCTCCCCTCCTCTCGCCTCTCCTGTGTCTCCTTTCCTCTCGCTTGCGGCCGTCGTCGTCGTCGGGGGCGAGGCGATGGCGTACAGGGCGGAGGACGACTACGACTACCTGTTCAAGGTGGTGCTGATCGGCGACTCCGGGGTCGGCAAATCCAACCTGCTGTCCCGCTTCACCCGCAACGAGTTCAGCCTCGAGTCCAAGTCCACCATCGGCGTCGAGTTCGCCACCAGGAGCATCCGCGTCGACGACAAGGTCGTCAAGGCCCAGATCTGGGACACCGCCGGCCAGGAGAGGTCCGTCCCATCACCCTTTCTCTTTTTTCCCCCCTTCTATCTCACGCGTTCATCTACTTCCTGCTAGTACATTGCTTCAGCATTTGCTATCAGGTTCATGCTACGTTTCTTGAGGAAATTTAGACGTTTCTCGGTAGGATTCGGTCTTTGGGATTTGATTGTATAGGAAATGCGTGCTTGTTTATTGGGCTCTCTCTTCTGCGTGATTCAGGATTAGTAGGCACATATATTGGATTAAGATTGACATTTCTTTTTTACCGCATGCCTTGAGCTAGTTTTAATCACATTTTTGTACCATCATTTTAAAGATGGCATTTCTCATGCAATCTGTCCTTGTCACTTTGTAATTCTTGTATAATCATTTCTTTCAAATTAATCGCCGTTGTAAGACTAATGTTCTGACGGATATTCTAGTTTATTTTTCCACGATTGCCGTTGACCAATTTTATTCAACACCTTTGCATTGGTGAATGGTGATGCTCTGTTTTTGGTAGTGGTTGTGCATATATTGTTTCAAATCGAACTGCCTCCTGGCATTTTGTTTTTAAAAAAATCTATTACATCATGTGTTTATCTCTATGGCTCGAATTAGACCTTGTCTGGCAGTTGACTACAAATAGGAAATTCCCTAAGTGGTCGTCCAATTACTATAGAATCACTAGGAATATTCATTTTTATTTATAATTTTATTTCTGTGTCATTATTCTTGTGTCATTTACAACCATGGTTGTGCGGTGCCTAGTGTGGCTCAAAGAGCATCATAAAATTTGTGCATTTGACATGTGTCAGGCATCTCCTTTGAAATATAATCCTGATTTTACTGATAGCGACTTTAGAATCTGCTCCATGCATTTTATGACCTTCCAATCATGTGGATAGTTTCAGTGCTCAGCATGGACTTGAAGCTCCTTATGTTCTCCCTTAACAGGTATCGGGCGATCACAAGTGCATACTATCGAGGGGCTGTTGGTGCACTTGTTGTGTATGATGTGACACGCCACGTGACCTTTGAAAATGTAGAGAGGTGGTTGAAGGAGCTTCGAGACCACACAGATGCGAACATTGTCATCATGCTTGTTGGCAACAAGGCTGATCTGCGTCACCTTAGGGCCGTTTCAGTCGAGGATGCCAAGGGCTTCGCCGAGAGGGAAAGCACCTTCTTCATGGAAA
This sequence comes from Leersia perrieri, assembly GCA_000325765.3. Taxonomy (NCBI): domain Eukaryota; kingdom Viridiplantae; phylum Streptophyta; class Magnoliopsida; order Poales; family Poaceae; genus Leersia; species Leersia perrieri. The sequence goes on along the minus strand of CM002487.1, from coordinate 5,855,556 downwards.
CATCCGCGCTGGAGTCCATGAATGTAGAGAGTGCCTTCACTGAGGTGCTAACTCAGATCTATCGCGTTGTCAGCAAGAAGGCCCTGGACATAGGTGATGACCCTGCTGCTCCACCAAGAGGACAGACTATCAATGTTGGTGGCAAAGATGATGTTTCTGCTGTGAAAAAGTCTGGGTGTTGTTCATCCTAAATTCGTTATGTCCATGAGAAGGAACCTTATGCTCACCTGATTATATGATGAGTAACTGAAAAGATGACTTTCTTTTGCTGCCTAACCTGGTTGTCTTTTGAGATTTTAGTGTTACATCAAGGAATTATCTAGAGGTTGGGCCTGCTAATCCCAGGTTGGGAAAAGGCTAACTTTCAAGTTTCAGTGGTATTCATGGTTTGCATTTGTGGTTTCTTCAATGGTGTATTATTGTTCCATGTAAATTGACAGGAGTCGAGATCCTCCCCACCTTTCACTATATACATACCCCAGTAAAATATTGTTGTAATTGGACATGTCAGACAGTAGCTGATTGGCAGCAAGAGTTTTAGAAGGGTTATACTCTGTAATTCCCAAACAGATGTACAAAAATTTGCATCCAAAGTTCATGCTTTTTACCAGCCTGTATGTTCTGGTACTGAGACATTGCTTAAGATAATCTCTACTATTTCTGTACGGCTGGGTGTCCGTAAACTAGCATTCACATGTTTTACGTATATCTGTTTTGCAATGTTACCAATGATTGGGGCTAAAGTACCTACAAGATTTTTTCCTTTCAATTAGTCGGTATTAATGGAGTGAAATGGTCAGCTTTGAGTGTCATGAGATAATGTCTGTTGTGTGTACTGGATTGTGGCAGGTTCTAACATGAAGAATTTGCAGTGGTTAAATGACTCTGACTCTGAGAGGCCGGAAGCTGTGATTCTTTCATTGTCCTAGGTATAAAGAGATTATCTTACGTGGGCAGTGCTAGCAAGGTAAGCCTTACAAAACTGAAAGGTCTGTAACGTTGGTAAACTTAAACCCATTGCAATTTGGTGGAATACAGTTGATGAGGTGCATACCATGTTCTCTAGTTACATTGCTAACATGTAAGGTATGATTTATCTCTATTTTTGTGAATACCCTTACATTTTAGGCCGATTTACGCACCTTCGTGTCATCAACATATCTTGCACTTGTCAGCTTTTTTTCCCCTAAATTCGTCGATGAAATCAAGTATCAGTACAAACACACTAGGCATTCTTTCTTCTGAAGAGAAATGAAATTTAACTCTTCCATCCTCCATTCACAACAACATTTTCCATCTACAAACGAAAACCACAAAAACAAACTTGTAAGATCATTCATGGAAAGAGAACGCCACTGTGTTTCCATGCCCAGCTCTGCCTCCCCTTGCAACTGCCGATCTCGGCGCAGCCACAGGCCGCAGCTCCGTCACCGTCGCCGTGAACCGGTGATGGTGCAGCGGCAGCGAGTTGGCGTCGAGCCGGTGGAGCACGGCGACGGTGAGCACGGAGCAAGCCAGCATCGGCACCGGCCCGAACACCCACATGAGCAGCGCCGTGGCGAGGTAGAGCGCGCGCAGCCCCGCCGCCCAGAAGTTTCCGCCGCGCAACACCGCGCGCTGCGCGTCGCATACCGGCGACGGCGCGACGCCGGCGAGCGCGCTCATGAGGAAGCTGGCGTGCACGTAGTAGCGCGCGGACTGGATGAAGCAGGTGAAGGAGGCGAGGAAGCAGGCGAGCAGCGCGACGCACTTCACCGTCGCCGTCGCGTGGCTGCCGTCGCCGTAGAAGACGACGATGACGTCGCCGTCGCCGGCGACGGGCGACGGCGAGGTGCTCGCCCACGCGCCGATCAGCGAGCCAAGCGCGATGCACAGCGACGCCAGCGTCGTGGCCGCCGAGATGTTGTCGGAGATCACGCCCAGAGCCAGCGCCGACTCCTCCGTCCCCGCCGCCGTCTGCGACATTGCAACATCGACGATGAGAAAAATGGGGAAAAGAAAGAGCTGAATTGATCGGAGAAGACGACCGACGACCTGCGCCATCATGCGTTCCACCCAGGCGAGCTTGTGGTGATTCTCGTAGCCGATCACGGTGGTGTGCGGGTGGCGGAGAATTCGGTGGAGGAGGAAGAGGTGGTAGCCGATCATGATCGCCAGACCACAGGGGACGAGCACCAAATCCATGGAGCCCTTGTCAAGAAGCATCATGAACTACTACTACTACTACTCTCTGAATCTCAATCTATCTATCTGAATGGCCAATTTGTTGCTGATCTTGGTGAACTTCTCTTCTTATCTTGATTCTTCTTGGTACTCTGGCATGATTGAAACATGATGACAGTTGACAGAGTTGTACATACTGTACTTGGCATTGCTTAGATAGTTATGTTAATTAATTTGTGTGTGTTAACTGCAATTCTTGAGTAATGGGCACATTCGCTTTCAGTCTCCGTGATATTTGACAGTTGCTTGTGGTTTTCGGCAGAAAACTAATGTTGTGTCTTTGGTTGCAAGAGAAAATGACAAGAAGAGGAAGTCCTTGTGATATCTGCATCCTCTAAAACACAAAAACTGTACTTTGCAGTTGGGTGAGTAGCGTTTGCTTGCACTTAAAAGCATCGTGGTACTACAACAAAGAATCATTTCTTAATGAACTTCAAGACAAGCCGGCTGCATGGATCAAATTATCGTACTGCTACTTGCTTGTATCTCAATTTTAGTTGGTGTATGTGCTGCGTGTTCTGTAATATTTCGGCCCTGAAATTAGGAGGAAATCGATCTCACAAAAAAAAAAGTGGAAAAAACTTGTGGTTAAGTGGTTTGGGCCGTTCGGCCCACCATTCAGGTCATTTGCTATAGGTCTCGCAGCCGTGTAACCAGGCCCAATTAGGTTAATTCAGAGAGCCTTTTCCTAGAAAAGAAAATTATAAACCGGTTAATCGGTTGTATTTTTTTTTTGGAATAAACCGGTGTAGGTAGGAAGGTGTCAGGGTCGTAGAGCGATGACGCGGTGAGAAAATGCAGCAGCCGCAAACGTGTGGTTAAAATGCGACAACAAAGACCATATCGCACTTTGCAAACGAATCACCGTTCGTCGTGCACGCTAAAAACACGAAATAGCTTAGCGACGTCGCGGCGGGAAAATGCGAAACCGCCGTTCGCGTTTGCAAACAGCGAAAGCAATTGCGCCGTCGCGATTTTTCAATGGGATACCGATGAGCAATAGCAAATTAATACTCCCTCCATCCGTAAATATTTGACATCGTTGACTTTTTCATACACGTTTGACCGCTCGTCTTATTTAAAAAAATTACGTAATTATTAATTCTTTTTATCTTATTTGATTCATCATTAAATATACTTTTAAGCATATATATAACTTTACGTATTTCACAAATTTTTTAATAAGACGAGTGGTCAAAGTTGTGTCAAAAAGTCAACGTTGTCAAATATTTAGGGAAGGAGAGAGTATTAATATTGTAGTCCATTTATTGGCTATAATCTCATCTAAAATAGTATTAGATCCAACATAAATATTAGATAGGCTATAAGACTAGCTGTGATTTTTCTCACATCTCTCTATGCATTTAATGCATGTGTATATAAGCATGTATAAAACGGGTTGTTGATAAGAACTCAGGGCTCCTTTGAAACGCAGGATTATAAAAACATAGGAATAGGAAAAATGCAGGAATTTGACGCCTTACCTATTGAATTCCAACAGGAATGAAAAACGTAGGAAAGTTTCAAAACAGTCGTTTGATTGAGACACAGGAAAAACACACGAAGTGTAGACATGGGATGATGAAAAATGAGGTAAAACCTCATATTTGGATTCCTCCAAAATCTCTATAGGATTGCTCATTTCTTAGGAATTTTATAAGAATTGGTAGGATTCAATCCTTTGTTTTAAAGGCTTCCATAGGAATTTTTCCAATAGAATTAAAATCCTCCAAATTTCCTATGCATTTCCTACGAATCAAAGCTAGGATAGAACGCGGTATTGATTCCAATTAACACATCAGCACATTTAATATAGGTAAGATAGGGATTAGGTACTTAAATAAATCATCCCTCAGTATGTGAGCCCCTCGTCAAGAAATTTCGACCTGGAGGGAGTAATTACGTAAGTACGGCGTATTTAGGTCGTCACTAATTAAGGCATCCAACTGCTGACGGGCAAAAGCAAAATCGTGGCATGCATGTTATCTAGATATGGTCTTCACTAATTAATTTTGTTATGAAATCTTAGTAGACACGGGGTACTGCTGATTAATTTTGTGTATATATATGTAATATATGTAAGGAAAAATGTCTGTATATATTGCTTCTACAAGACCGTTACGGAAAAGAATTTCTTTTGTGTTTCTGAACTACCAAAACAGCAAATATATAACGTACTAGTAGTATTAATTATGGTTCTTTTTCAAACTGTATGTTGCCCCCTCATATTCAAATGTTCGCTCCGCCACTTGTCTGATTCCCAAGCTTGCCATGATTTCAAACGCATACATCCAAGGACTGACGTGGTTTCAACACCCATGGAAATCGCGAGACTCGCGACGTCGAGTCCTGACCAAGGTCTCGGTTTAAAATCGCGTGGCACCATCAAAACGCGACATCGCCGCCGCACCATGTTTCCAATCTCCGATACCGTCCTTCTGTGATGTCAGCCGACGCGGCACGTCAGTGTCGCATTTTGCAGACGCCAGGAGTACGTACCGTCGCTCAATTTTGTGAGATCCGTCTATCTTTGCAAAGTATCCGGTGAACAATAGTACTCCCTCCTCTTCCATTTTACTGGTTGTTCTAGGTCTTTCTCCTTGTCCCAATTTATCGGTCGTTTTACACAGTAAACATGGGCTAGAAACCCTCAGTCGCCGCTCATGATTTCTGATTTCTCTCTCGATCTCTCTGCTCTCTCTCATCTCTCATCTCTCTCGCAGAGCGCACGTAATACGGTAGAGGCGAACGCGCGGAAAGGTCGAGAGCACAAGCGCACGGAAGCGGCGGCAGCGTGGTGGCCGCCCCCTTACGCTGCGGCGTGGCAGGAGCCCGCCAGATCTGCCGGCGGCAGCGACGGGAGGGGCGGATCCGGCGGGCTCTCCCCCTCCCGTGTCGATCCCGACGCGGCGGCGTGGTGGCTCCCCCTCCCACTTGCGCAGAACGGCTAGAAGAGCGACAGCACAAGTGCGCGGCGGTGGCGGCGTAGGCGTGGTGGCTCCCCCTCCCACATGGCGGCGCGGCAAGAGACTGCCAGATCTGCCGGCGGCAGCGACGGGAGGGTCGGATCTGGTAGGATCTCCCCCTCCCGTACAAATCCCGCCGCCTCCCATCCCCGCGCATGGCGGTGGCGCAAGCGCACGGTGGCGACGGAGAAGGCCCTCCCATATCACATGGCGGTGGCGACGGCAAAGGCCCTGCCTTCCAGCGGCAACTCCCTTCTCCCCCATCAGCAAGCCTCAGCTCAGCGGCGGCGGCAGGCATAGGGGCAGCGGCGGCGTCAAAGGCAACCCTAGACGCCGTGACGGCGATGCTATGTGTGGCGATGATGAGAAGCCGATGACCGACGATGATGGGAAGGTGATGTACTAATTTGAGAGCATATTGGTAATTTCCACTTGGTGTTAATTTGTCTCTCAATGTCTAGAACGATGACCTTTTTGGAACAGAGGGAGTATAATGTTCGGTATATTTTCAAACTTTGTTTCCTTTTCCCAACGATATCCTTTCAAGATAAAGATTATCCAAATTTGCTAGGAGAGCAGGAGGTATCAAAAATAAATTCAATCTGCAAAATAAAATAGTTTATTGTTTGAGGGTGCAAAAAAAATGTTAATTCTTTTGGTGTAGATTTCACATAACACGGTTGAAATCCTATAGTTAAAAAACACAAGAAAATCATAGGATAAAAAAAGCAAGAAAATTACTCCATAAGAATATCAGTTTGATGGAATGCATGGAAAACATGTCAGTTAGAAGAGAGGTACACAAAAAAAATATTTTCAAGAAGTAATTGGAGCTCATGCTAATCAAATTTCTTCCAAAATTTTTATGTTTTGAGCCAATACATAGGAATTTAATAGGGTTTTTAATAGCCAGTTCTTCTTCTAAGCATAGGATAATTTCAGGGGTTGTGTGTTTTTCTACCAATTGGGAATTTCCCTTCGCCGTCCACATGGGATGGTCCAAAGGGCTATTACTTTATCAAAAAATATAGAACTGGATGCGATATAATTTAAGTGTCATAGAACTAAATTTAGATTTGTAGTGCTAGGATGTATCACTCAAATGTTTATATTATTGGATTTTGATTTGATTTGAAAGATCACATATGAAAATTTTTCACAGGACTATATTAATCGAAGAGTCCTACCTTTGCAAAGAAATCAGTAAAGGCTGTGTTTAGATCCCCAAATTTTTTGGGTCAAAAATGTCATATCAATATTTAGACACATGTTGGTTACTGTAGCAATTATGGCTAATCATGACGTAATTAGGCTCAAAAGATTTGTCTCGCAGTGTACAATCAGAATGTAATTTGTTTTGTTTAGTTTACGTTTAATACGTCAGATGTGTGTCTAACATTGATGTGATAAAACACCCCCTGTTATCACTGCCACTCAGTCGAGGCTCATCAGAATCTATCGCTTCCTTCCATTGAATCTTTCGCGGCCTTTCAGTCCAACATGTGTTCCCTTTTGGTGAGAATCTTGAAAGGAATCCCTGGAACTTGCAAGTTGCAACATGTGTTCCCTTTCAGCCACGCCTCTCTTCTTGAGAGTTGAGACCACCGGTCAGTAGCCAGTAGGCAGCACACACGCCACTATACACCAGTGACCGGTTTTATGCTAGCTTGCCCATGCTGCCATGCTACTCGCGACATCCTACCCCTATCTATGGGAAAGGAGCTCCCAATCCATCTTGTTATCCACGTTGGATTGCACTGTCACATCCTACCCCTACCTATATGCAGTAGATATATGATCATTTCAAGGGAGCAGCGGTACTTGTGTGCAAGTTCAAGTACAAGTCCAGCTCTTTGCCCCTTTCCCTGTCCTTCTGGTTTCCTATACCCAGACGCAAGGATGGTCCTTTGATCGATACACTGTACCGTGAGTGGCCTATAATTCTACTCGCTCGCCTGGTCTCCATTCTCATGGGACTGAAAATTTTGACGTAGCTTCAAAGATTTTTATGGAAATTCAGTTAGCTAGTGAACTTCAAATACTTCTATTCCACTTGGAAGACAATTTGATTTTTAGACCGTGGCAGATGAAAAACAGTTTTATGGTAATAAAATTTTGCATTCTATCATCGGTTGTTTAAGTTTAAAATATACTAATAAATTTTGGAAGTACAAGTTAGCAGCCCAGCTTCATTGGGATGGCTGCTCCACGTTTACCAAGCTGCTAAATGGCACGATGACTGAAAAAATTTCATAAAAAAGTTTTTAAAATCAAATAAATCTATTTTCAACTTTTTTTTTTTTGCCAAACTTCCGAAAAGAACGGAGCCAAGGAGATTGATGCTACTATTCGTGTTGTCATCCAACTGTGCCGGTGGTGGTAAAAACCAGTGTCATACTAGTGGTAAACAGCAACGTTACCTGGATAAGTGAGGAATGCCTCATATCCATATGAGATGTAGGATCGAAAATAAGAAGACATACCAACTAGATGAGGGTGAATAGTTGGAACACCAAAAAACCAGTAATTTTTCGCGGAATAAAAATTACCTTCCCTTTGTCGCAAGCCGGTCTGACCGCAGTGTCTAGGCCGGTCTGACCGCGTAGCCGGTCTGACCGCGCATACACCAACGGTCTGACCGCACCGCCGGTCTGACCACGCCGACGCCGGCGGTCTGACCGTCGGGGCCCTGGAACCGCCGCCAAAAACACGATATCGAAGAACTTGTAGATGTAGATCAACTTTATTGCTTCAATATATGTTTGCAAAGTGCAACCACAACACTCCTCTCCAAAAACTCGAACTAAATCGAATCCTAAGCTCAAACCCTAATTTTACAACTTGTCTCTCAAAAAAAACGTTATATGAGAAGACACACCCCTCTCATATAAATACCTACGAATATGGCTGTGCAAAGCCACGAATTCTACTTATACAAGACTTCTACTCTAATTAGGAAACCTACTTGTACAAGAAACCAATTCTATTCTTCCTTTTTAAACTTGGAATCCTTTCAAATTTGACTCCAATCTCCATACGTACACAATCCCTCTTTTATACCATATGGATTCTTCACCTTCACGTGCATTATCCTCTAGCCTTTTAGTATCCCACGTGATCTCTTGATCCCTGGACATCAACTTCTCCCAAGTCGACTCCGATCCATCACCGGCAATACTCTCTCGAGGCCTCAAGCGATACCTACACATGAATCAACCAAGAAACCATAAC